>DWMG01001987.1:0-14017 GCA_018244855.1 Elbella merops | reverse complement strand
GGCAGACTATGGCCTTAACCCTCTCAATATGAGAGGAAACCCATATTCCAACAGTGGAATTATAATGGGTCGATTATACCTGCTGTGCTTCTTCTACATTCATCAATGGATCATATTATTATGCCATTACTCACCAAGTTGGCATGCACAGTGGCCTCTTCAATATACTTGGCGATACCGGTAACAAAGCCATTACGGTCTTCAAAGTTGGTGTCGAAGTTGGCCTGGTAGAGGATTGAGCATGGTGCGGCTTCAATGCAGGGCTGCTCATCTAAGACCAAACAATATTATTTTCACTTATTTGTGCATTAACTAAACTGTGCCAACACACAGCACCATGATCAAACACTGAAGTGTACAGGTAGTAAATGCATGTATTTATTAACTTGGTAAAACATAGAGTACCCTTTGTGCCTATCTCTTCAGGGAAGAAAAGGTGTGGTGTTATGTTATCAATTCCCTAATTATCTATTTAATAACTATATGATTACATTGATTTAATTCAATTGATAATCTATGTTATATGATTTCATCTATTCTAAGATAAACTACATTGTGTTAAGAAAGTAATAAATCGAAGGGAGTACTACATTTTATGAAGATTAATTTTCATTCATTTTATTGAATGATATCTTTAACTGTTGCTACATTTTTCCTATCTATCATTAGTAGCAAAGAACATGAACATCAAAATAGTGTTGGTATTATTACTTTGGATAAAGAATTGAAGGAGATCTAGTCTTTTGACAAAAGAACACATTTCAGAAATAACAGGTTATACAATGATAATTATGATATTCAATATGAATAATATACACAAATAAAACATTTATGTAGAAAGCCCTAGTAGCTAGCACTGCCAATATTTTCTACCATGTGATCTACAAAAAGCAATTCATTTTAGGTAACTAAACAAATATCAGTTACTGGGGTCCCTCAGAGATATATAAGATAAGATAAGATAAACATTTATTCCATCACAAAGAAAAAAGAAAGACAAATGCAGAACAAATCAACAATAATAAAAACTAAATATGCATTGCATATATGCAATATATGCATAATCCTCTTCTGTACAATGCTTATGTGTGTGTATTATGATGTCATAGCTTTATTGATGCTTGTGTGCAGAGTTTCAAGGACGAAGTAGTGTATGTGCACAAATTGTGTTTAAATAGCCTAAGGTTTTATTGTTCCCTTCTTCATCATGCCACATTTGAATGTATCACTGAAAATGTATTGAGTGGAAATTTCCTCTTTGTAAATGGCAACTGTTGTGGTTTGGTATTGTATACAGAGTATGTTCTATAGTAGCAATGGATGTGTCCACAGGTGGCAGTTTTGATAAAAATGTGTATCAATACATAATTATAATAACATCACACCCATCTCTAAAGCATAATATAGACAGTTTAGCGTTTGAATGGCTGTATGTGGAGATCCACCTAGATATTTATTTATTTCCAGCTGTTATAAGTTATTATAAGTTGACCTGCTTAGGGGTGTAAGGAGTTCCAACCACCATCTCAGGAGCCCAAGTCAACCTTAACTGCACATGGTGCACCTTGCTATAACCGACGAGGCTCTGGCGACCGGCTGATTGCGGTAAAGGGCAGCCTTAATAGGCACGGCTAAATGCCCTGGCCACCGACGGGCAGTAGCGTCGGCGGTGCGAAAAGCCGTGCCCTGCGATCTCCAACCTGCATGCCCAGCATGAAGATTACGGGCATAAACCCCCTTTTGAAGAGGCCTATGTCCAGCAGTGGACTGAGATAGGCTGATGATGATGAATGTCATTACTTAAGTATTAACTGCTTGATCACTAATTACAGTGATAGCTAAAAAGATAACTGACCTAGTACTTCACACTACTTACAATGTAGAACACTAATTACAGTGAAAGCTAAAAAGATAACTTACGTAGTACCTCACATCCCCATTACACTCATTATAGAGTATTTGTATAGAGTTCACTATATACTTCCAGTAATATTAAACGTTTTAAAATACAACTTTCCTTAAGCTCAAAAACAATATTGCTGTTTATTTGCAAGGACAACAATGCTGCTAAACAGCACTACTTAAATTTTTGTTCCTCCGCAACATTCACACGCATATTAAAATATATACTACCTTTGTATACTTGTATAGTAATAATTAGTACTTACCAGGCAACGTAAGTTCATCTAGCACATCCACATTACTTAAAGCATCGGAGAGTGAGACTTTTTCGCTCACAGACATGGTTGATTGTTAAAATTGCCGATAAATATGAGCACTCACAAGTTTTTCAAATATTATCCCTTAGTAAATAAATAAGCACTTTTAAGCCATAAAAGTGTATAAAGATAATGATCATGCAATCTTAACACGCTATAATAATCTATAAGGTAATGAAAATGGCTCGAAACATTAAATGTAATAGGAATCAACCCCACTGGCCACTATTAACAACACCAACTTAGTATCTGACATCCAAACAGTAGTGCTATGAGTAACAATTATCTTGTATCAAAATCGATTTTATCACTATCGAAATAAATGCAATTTCTTTTGTACCATTTGCATGGTAAACGAATTAAAAGAAAAGCTTAATTGATTAGAATCTATGGAGTAATTCGTTTTTAATTATTACACAAATACTTTCGCGTGTTATTATGAAAGATGTTATCGATGGACGTGATCGATTGATTACTTTGTTTTTAAATTTGAAATGACACAACACTAGGGACGACGCCCAAGGTTAGTTCAGAAACTTTTAATGTAAAGATCGACAAACTATAGTCTATTTTTTTAAATGCCAAAATAATAAATTTAATATGTATTCCATATTATTAACAGATATGTGGCGTACGCGGGGTGACGGGGCCATCGAATTCCTTAAAATTTGTATATACAATTCTAGTTATTTCAAATTCATCCTCGCACCCATATAATCTTGCATTAAAATATTTGTCTATTATATTGTCAATGAATTTTATGTTAAATGGAACTTTGCAAACCTTAGTTTCCCACTGCGTGTGAAGTATGTTAACTCATACTTGGCTAGAGTGGTCGACTATGCTCATAACCCTTCTCGTTCTGAAAGGAAATTCACGTCCAATTCCTAAAATATGACGATGGAAGCGTTGGTGGTGATTTTTATAAACTGCAATTTTATTTTGTTATATATGTGACTCAGTTTAAAATACGCGCAACGCGAGCGTCGTTGTTAGACCTATAAACAATGAAATCTTACATACAGTATAAGTACGCGAGCGTTACTCCAGCAGGAAAATAGCACCTAGAATGATATAAGTGGGACATATAATTAGTGTTCAATCTGCTGTAAATGTGCGCTGAATAAAAAAATTGTGCATGTTGTCGTTTTGGAAATAAACGGAAAAAACGTTTCCTGCTGGGGTAACGTTGTTCCAGCAGGCAAATTCTAAACCAATCATCGAAGAGTTAAAAATTGCGCATGAGCAGAGAGCTTATATTTGTGCAAATTTATGCCCTAAAAATATAATTTGTGCGTCTTCAGATTTTTGAGATATTACGTTTCCTGCTGCGGTAATGTTTTGCAGAATCGCGTATCTCAAAGACTATTGTATGTGCGCCTGTAGAATAACATGAACAAATAGCTCTTAATTTGTGCGTATTTGTGACAAAATTAGATTTAAAAAAGGATTTATAGTTTTCAAGTTATCGTGGTTTTTTCAAAAATCAAAAAAAGTGTCATAGCGCATAAATAAGAAAACATATAAGATCACCGAAAACTGTATTTCTTGTAATCCTGGCGATGTACACTATAACTTTTACTATTTTACTTTTTACCATAGCTAATAAATGCAAATATTTCTGTACTTTCTCGCCATAAACATCAAATACTTAGTAAATAGTAGTAGTAGTAGTAGTAGTAGTGGATTGTACAATATGTGGCCTTATCGCTAATTAGCGATCTCTTCCAGGCAACCTTATAGTTGGTGGAGGCAAGAACAAAAAAAACAGAAAAAAAAAATAGTAAGAGGGTAGGTGCTTATGATACTATGACGTAATGTTAATAATACACACATACAGACGGAATAGCGAAAAACTGGGAAAAACGAAGAAAGCGAAGAGTAGAGTAGGAGAAAAGAAGAGGATTAGAGGCCAAGATAATACTCTTTAACTTTTTTACTTCTCTCTAATTTGTAGACGTACACAAAAAGACATCTAGAGTATCGCTAACTTTCGGTGGAAACGTCTCAGGATGTCAGTTACAATTATCGTACTGTATCCCATAGTCACAATAATTGTCGTACTTATATGGATTTATAGTTTCCATGATATTAAACCATTCATATACGCTAACAATATCATATACTCATAATACTAAAACTTGGTTGTTTATTATGATTGTCGGTGCCATTTCATCTTTCCAAACAATAGAAATGCTGAAGCCTTAATGCCTTTTATATATATTGTTACATCCTACACGTGTTACAGTTCCAGAAATAACCTTCAACGACGAAAACACGTGTACCTACTTGAATACGGTCCTTAGATATATACCCTCTTTTATTGTTCGTGTAGCCTTATTAGGAAAAGGTTTTCACAAAATTAATAATTACTTGAAGTAGGGAGGAAATCCCACGCACAAAAACAATTCTTATATTTTCTGGATCCGGCACGGTTTCCTCGCTGTTTCGACAGCGAAATCAGAATCGGTGAATATTGATTTGCGAAATGTACGAGTGCACGAAAGTGGAAGATTTGTGAAAATATATGTACTCGTAAGAAGGAATGTGTTCTTCCTTTGTCCTTGCCGAACTTACTAAAATTCGCTGTGACTGAAATATATACACTTTCAGAAATCAAACTCAGATCCCTCTGATTTGCTTTTTAATCTATTAGTCCAGCAGCTCTCAATAGGAAAGGCTAGATGGGCCTTCCGATACGGACAAAGACTAAAAGTCGAAGCTTAACGCTAATAGTTTTCGTTTCGCCAATTTGTTATTTAATTGCCCCCTTTGTTTTCGTCTCTTAGACCGCTTGAAACTTTTAATAATTCAAATTGCTTCAGAGTTCCCTAGGGATCAAGCGCCCTGTTGTGTACTTTATATTTACAAAATATATATACCCCTATTTGCTGGCGTACATAATATCATTAGAAACAATGGGTACATAAGAATCGTATGTACCTGTCAATTCGTTTTGCACGCACTTAAAAATATAGTTTATTATTATTATACCATCAAACCAAATCCCATACGGATTTCATAGAATATTGTTGTAAAATGAGAAGGGAAAGAGAATAAGTGATGAAAATAACAAAATCAATATAGAATGCGAAAAATGTATGTACAAGTATATATTCGTACAGAATATCGTTAGCAATTGAAATACCTAATTCTTTTTGTTTCAGCGCAACCCAGAACGTGACGGAGCTGGCTGCGCTGCAGGTTTACTTCTCGAAATCCACCAGCAACTGTTACAAACTCTCTTTGCTCATGGACTTCAACTATTTTATCGGTGGGTATTGAATCACCTTGTTTCTAGACCAAGAGCCTGCGACCACCAGACCTTTGTTATTTTACAAAAGTTGAAAGTTTGTCAGCGCATGCTCCCAACACAGGTAAAAACGATGGGTAACTATGAATTGGTGAAAACTTTTAGCTTTTATAAAATAACGAGGGTTTGGTGGTCACGGCTATTAGATTATTTGAACCATAATTATATTGGTAACACTCCTTTATGTCCGGTTTTAACCGGACATGTCTATGGCGTATAACGTGAATATGGCGTCCCATTTAAGACGTCGGCATATATGTATGTATATACGCTCAGATCCAATATCCGAAGGATGTGTCATTTTGACTGAAGACAAAAAATATGCGTTCCCCTTAGATTTCTTGGTGCCATAAAATAAGCCAAAGGCGAAAGTGGCTACGCAAGTGAGAAATTATAGTTGTCAAGTAAACTTATAACAAAAGTTATGTGATATATTATTTATTTTTTATTTTAACTTTCATAAACGAGCAGGCAATATAACTTAATGCCCACTATATAAATACCGCATTTTTCTGTAGGAGAGTGTGCTAGCCTATTGCCAATGCGCGACAACTAAGTTAAAAAATTAAATGTTACTTTATATATCTATATGACGTTTAAACACACCTTTATGTACGCATGTGTGTGTGTGTGTATATAATTTGTATACTTCATTATTAAAACAAATTAGTAAACAAAAAATATATTTTTTCCAGCTACTTACGGAGGCATATTCTCGCTAACTTTCGGCGCGTCCATGCTCACCTTGTTCGAGATGTTTTTTCTAATATTGACTGTGTTTGTAAACGTATTAAAAAGGGCTGTTTATAGGTTTTCACATTAGAATTACAATAGAGCCAGTGAGGCCTATGTCCAGCAGTGGACGATGACAGGCTGATTGTGTGTGTGTAGGCACCATTTAAAAGCTGAAGAACGGTTACTGTTGCCATACCCATTGAAGGAGCTGAACGTACTAATGTTGCTTAATCTTATAAATATTTCACGTATTGCAACCGTGTAGTGGCCTGGTTTCGGGATATTATAACAATAATGAATACATTTATTATTTTTTGAAATCTAATAATATTTTCCACTTTGCAATTATTATAGTATATAGGGTTGGTAGACTTCACACACCTTAGAATTTTTTTTTTATAAATTCAGACCAACATGACAGACTATGGCCTTAACTCTCTCAATATAAGATGAGACCCATATTCCAACAGTAGAATTATAATAGGTTGATTATTATTATTTATTATTAATTATTTATAATATCTCGTTAATTTTGGTATCAGCTGAGTAATGACCAATGACTCGAGAGGTGAATAATTATACATTTGACGAAACGCTAAAAAATGATATTTACTTCTTACCTTAATATACATATATGTAATGAACAGAAAAATAATTTTGATACAGTTTCCTTACGAGAACATCTGATCTTATAGAACATAAATTCGATAGATCGAGAGAAAAAGCCGGGTGAATGAATGTGTTGGCGCTGGCTGGCTGGCGCGTTAATTCCTCAACATCGATACTTAACCATGAGAATATATAAATATGAGATATAAGTCCCTGAATATCAATATCACGACATTCTGGGCTGCTAAGCCACACGTCATTATACCGTTTTTAAATTTATTTCAATAATAACCGAAACGTTAAGGTGTTATGTCGCTAATTTGTAAATTTACAGAAAAAAGCGTTTTGATAGCTGCATACCACTTGGAACATAACACTTTCATACACTGACCATCATTACTTTTGGACGTGTTTCAAATAAATTTGAAAGAGGATGCGTTAAAGGATATAACGCGTTTATTTATAAATGAACAATATTATAAATAAAAGACGTATAAAATACATATAAGCGTAAAAAAATGTACATTCGCTTCATCCTTTCTAATCTTAGTATTAAAATAACACGTTAGTGAAAATTGCCGCCCATTAGTTTTGACGGCATATCGTTTAGCTGATTAAAAAATGATAGTGGGATGAAGAAGGGTTTTACTTTTAAATCTGAAGCAAATGACGCCTATTTTTCGTGTAAATGGTTTTCAGTGGCTGTTTCAGCAGCAAAATGAAACTGTCCTATCTTTTATTTCTCGCGAAATCCCTTTGATACCTGAATTTCTTAATTTTTTTTATTTTATTTTAGGACATAAAATTAGTGAATGGATATTGCCTACTGTAATTTTCAATCTGTCAGTCATATATTTTTAAAGAATTTACGAAAAATAAGCGTTTGAATGATCTCGATTTTTTATATTTATTATGTCCATAATAATTTTATAAATGTTAAAGTAAGTGTAAGTATCTCTATATGCATTTCGTAATATAATTTAACTTTTTTATTACTGTATTTCCTTCCGTAGATTTAAACAAATGTCACTATGTCTTGTGACATAAAAAGAGTAGGAAAAGTTTAAGGCCGGGGGAGGGTTAGAAATTTGCCTTTAAAACTCGCTTGAATATTTAATGATTAAGATATAAACAAGTTATTAGTTTAATAATTTGTTTTTCTAAAACGGCGGGCGGATAAGGCCAGTACATTATCAATGACTATTTAAAACGAAAACTTTTAAATTCTTAATTCGAAGTGATATTTTACTATTTGTCACTCTTTTTTAAGTTAAGGAAGTCATACGAGATATTATTTCCCGCCTGCCGTCTGGCGTCCACAGACATCTTTGCTTTCGACTTCGAATGGGACCGTTAGTCATTGACTATATGTTGTTTATAGGACGGTTAATTAATCTTATTTCTCTGAATTTTTTTATCAAAGTGCCTGACGAACCTGCAAATAATAATTATTATTATAAATATTAATAATCGACTCATTTTAATTCTACTGATGCAATAAGGGTCTCCTCACAAATTGAGAGGGTTAAGGCCATAAGCCTACCACGCTGGCCACGTGCGCAGACATCACATACCTTAGAATGTTTTTTTTAAATTCTTACGTGTGTAGGTTTCTTCACGATGTTTTCCTTCACCGTTAGCAAGTGATATTTAAATTTCAAACGCACTTTTGTAGAGGTACGCGCCATGGATTTGAACCTAGCACGCCCGGAGTAAGGGGCTGAATTCTTTACCACTAGGCCTCAATCATCACCTGCAAATAATACCGCAATAAAAATTATGTATTCTGGTAATTAAATAAAAGAAGTGAAAATCGAAATGTGGGTATTCATTTACTTTTATATAACATCTAGTTATCACATTTACGATACATTACAAAATACAATACATACATATGTATACATAAAATGCACAGATAATTACACGCTTACATTTATGCACACGGCAAGATACGTCAAACTAATAAAATATACGTATATCGTATCAGATTACAAAAACAAGAAATACATTGGTGATTATATACATATGTGTCGATGTATAGTGTTGTAGGACAAATATTATTAAATAAATGCTGTCCTGGATATCCTGGGGTCAAAATGAAACCATTTCAATGTATTTCATGATTTGAGATAATTCTAATATTATAGTATTTAGGGTTGTCACGTAAGACAACGAAAAATATATATAAATAGGTAATTGCTGTAGAAATATATTTCGGGTACATTTAGAAAATTAACAAAATTCACTTGTCTTTGTGCGGCTAAATGTTTAAAGACAATCTGACAAGAATATGTATTTAGTAACTATTTATAAATAAGTATGAATAAGCGCACTGTCGGCTAACAATAATGTTTCAAATTAGCGCCGCCATTTTGAATTTTGTTTTATTGGTTAAGCCTAACAGCGTGACACTGGTAAGCTTCCTTGTTTTCATAATCTGATATTATAATTGTTTTATGTAACTTAAAATAATAATAATATATATAACTTGATGTATTTTTTAATATTTCTTACAATATTAAATAAAATTCACTTAAATATACATCGACTAGATACTGGTAGGTTACAACCGACATAGGGTAGAAAACTATATCTAAGCGTATATTTATTTTATATAGATAGAAAAATATGGTACATCCAAATAATGTTCTAGTTACTTGCTACAACAAATATTATGTCTAACATTTATTACAACACTAATATTTACAAAACAATATTTGCTTATGTACAACAAGTTATGTTGCGAACTGTACTTTTATTGCAGATTAATAATAGGACACTCAACAATGGAAGAATCTTAAAATTTAATTAATTTTTTTTAGAAAAAGCAATAATAATTACTCGTATATTACATGAATGTGATCACGTGTATTATGGTTAAATTAAAATAATAATTACCACTTTTGGTTTTTTAACTTTTTTATAGATAATGTAATTCGGCTTGGCTGCAGAATAATATAAGAGAACCGCAAAAATTGAAATGTTTTACATGTTATAAAAACTGTTTATCAGTTTAAAATATGTAATAAATGCTTTTTCTTTCATTTAATTTTTATACGGTCCAGTACCCTGTCAATAAGCATGTAATGAGAAGCGTACAATCAAACGTGTAATCACTTAACGAACAGTAATATTTAAAGAATTTAAAGAAACCTATTATCGTAATCTAATTATTTCCAATTACCTTGAAAGTGGTTAAAACACATTTGGATAGACTGCTGATCATGACAATAATGATTACCACAAAGACAAGTTATCAAAGTTTAAAAGTCTTTTGCAAGACCGTGGCTTCCGTCGGTCGGTCCTGAGACTTATTTATCCAGTGATTGCCGGTTGCCGTCCATAGGTCAACAGTCCACCCGGCTGCAGGGCTTTTATGATAAGGTATTCAATTATATTTGTTTCTGTTATACGCCATAAGATATATCAACATATGAAAAACTATCAACATTTCAAAATTGTAAGAAATATAAGTCCTTGGGCAATGTACCGCACTGTATCACACAAGGCTTACTCATACACGAAAGAAATTTCAGAAAATGTTTTTATTTTGAAATACATACTTATTTTTATTATATGTAGTGTAGGATAAAATTTAAATTATAAACATATCGAAAGCATTGCTTTTCAATGACGCCGCTTATTTGTTCATTGATTGATTGAATACCATAATTTACAGAATATTAAAATTTGATACATTTTGTTTTGTTTTATTTAATATTTTTGGAGAGATTATACACAAAAATTTTATTTATAAAACAAGTATAACAACAAGTATTACACAATTTAAGTAAAAGTATATTCCTTATTATAGACCTTTTATTTCATACTTCTATTTCTTCTTCTGTTTTATTCTTCTATTTCAACGAATTTCACAAATATTAACGCTATTGTGTATTAACGCGTTACTTGTATGGTTGCTAACGATTGGCCTAATTACATCGTCGTATCGTGACATAACGGGTTTGTCATGACAAGGTGAGTTCATGATCGTGACACACCTTGTTTGTTGATCCTGATTGAATTATGATTTATTTCTGATGCAAACATTTTTGGGGGTGTAATATTTACTTGATTATGACTTTTCTCATTTACTTATTCAGGTTATATCTTCCTTTAATACTGTTTTTATTACGTAATTATTACTATTTTGCCCTCTATCATTCTATAACCGGACACAGGCTTCCCTTAGCGACAAAATCATTAAATAATTGTGTTTGGTGGCTGTTCTGTATAAGTTTTACAATTTTCAGTTGTTTTACATTTAAATAGCTTCGTTTAAATGTGTTTTTATCGGATATCTCGCTGCTAATACAAATATGTTATATACTTTATGATCAACATCACTCTCCTTAGCCGTAATACATTGATGTCATTGCGTCTATTAATCAATTAAGAAACAGTAGCTTTACGTAATCGTGGCTAAAATGGCATTAGAAAATATCGGTTTTGAAGTAGATTACAAAATACATCAAACACCTTCGCAATTTATGATCCATCTTAAATCAATAAATATTTCTTCATATTCGAAAAAAAAACAGCGCTTTCAGACAATCACCATTTCTTGGCATTGTTTCTACGATTACATAGATAGCACTTACAGTAAATGTTATATGTGTGGAATTAATTATATGAAATAATTAAAAATTAGTATACGTAATTGTGTCCATGAAGTCAGCGCTTATAGTCGATGTGTCCATGTCGCTGCAGCATCTCGATGGAGAGCGCGTGCGCGGGCGCGGTGCGGCGCGACGAGCGCGTCACGTGGCTGAGCTGCGTGGTGGCGCGCGTGTCGCCGCGCGCGCCCGCCGCGCCCAGCGCGTACCCGTTGTAGCGCAGCGTGCTCATCTAAGGTCACATAACGCCTTGATACCTTAAAGGTCACTAACATGTTTTCAATATAAAGCTATAAACGATCGATTCTGTTAAAACAATAATTGCATTAAAGAAATTATTGACAATGCGAAGTTTCCCCAATAAAGCAATAAAGCGTGTTCGGGATAGTTTAAATCATTGTTCATCCCAGTTTATTCCAGCAAATCTTAATTTTTACAGTCACCACCATAATACTCTATTAAGAAAAGTGGAAACATGTTAGATAATAATTGTACATAATTATAAGCCAAAAAAAGTTAACACAACTAACAAATGTTAATTTCAATTAACAGATGTTGACTTCAGTTGATTAATGATAACTTTCGTTAACTAATAGAAACTCCGTCAAATGTTAACTTTGGTTAATAAAAATTGTAAATTGAAAAACGATCAGTTCATTAAACAGTCAGTAAATTGGCTTTAAAGGTGTTCAGAAAATAAAAGGCACCGTTATTACATTAAAGCGGGAAAGCTCGGTAAAAATGGAGTCAAATGAGGCAAAACGATATTATCGATGATTTCAGTTTACCTGGCTATCTTTACAAACTTTTTAATGAAATTTAAATAATCACTTGATGGAGTTTTTTTATCATATAACAAATATCGAGTAATAACATTTTAATTGTTTACATTTTAATATAATTTCTAAAACACATCGAACATTAAAGTTTGTAATAAAATATTTATTAATAAATCTTTAAGTTTATAATTATTCTCATTTGATACCAATTTTCAGCGCATGAAAATATTTAATGGATAGGCGAAGTGTGAGCACTTTGGCAGTACTTTGACATGGTAAAATATGGAAATTTCCTGCAAGTGGACACCTTTCATAATTACAATCCACTGCGAACAGGAGAGTCTATTCAATCATCAAAGTTAAACTTTTAATAGTCACAAGTGAAATAACAAAAAAGAAGCATCACGCCTGTCTCTCAATGTGCAATTGAAATAATGTTAATAATACAATAATTGATCGCTTCCCATTTTCTGCCTTACTGTCGACTATGATTCTTATCTGTAACTATTTAAGAACTGGAGTTGCTAGTGGGTGGAATATCGTAGGCATGATAGTAACTAATGCACTTGCCCGATATTTTTAAACCTCTTCAAAGACGTCCGACAGATTTTAAAAACTATAACTTAAACTATAACAATCGGAACCGTCTGCTTGAGGGACGCTGCGGTGCAAGGAAATATTCATAGAAATAAGCCACTAGCTGTCAGCCATCGAAAAACTAACCGGGGGCTACTTAAAGATTTGTTATGCCAAATAAGTTAATCTGTATAGTGTCCCGTAGTCACTAAAAATATGTCACAGATGCTCAACTGGTCTTTAAAACTTATTTCA
Source organism: Elbella merops (assembly GCA_018244855.1). Lineage (NCBI taxonomy): Eukaryota > Metazoa > Arthropoda > Insecta > Lepidoptera > Hesperiidae > Elbella > Elbella merops. Next base: position 915 of record DWMG01001987.1, on the reverse strand, counting down.
CAATGGAAATTAAATATTTGTGCTCAAAAAATTTTTCTCTTTAAGATGTGTGATATTTCAATTAACGAGAAAACACACTACCTTACAAAATACATACATACATTACATTTTTAATGGACGAACACAAATAAAATCGAACATATCAATAATAATACGCAAGTAGTAATAATTATTACTGCATTACTTCATTGTAATTAAATTTATTACGAGTTAGAAGTGTCCAACGTTTGTGTGCCACAGCAGCGCTAAATGATAGTTTAAATTCTTACGTCAAACTTCCATTTCCTACGTCAAACATTACAAAGAATTCCTGTGCGTCCAGATGGATATTACAGAAAGGCATTTTTAATAAACGATGCCAGCGATATCTTAAGTAAATTTCTCTTCTACTGAAAGAGAAAAATATGTGAATGAGGAAATGACAGTACAAACACAGTCAAGGATTATGACAATATAATCTTTGAAATATTTAAATAGCTGAGTTACGTATGGCACTGTCAGGTGTACTAAGGTAAATGGCATTCCCCTCTCATACCTAAATTTCCATAGCATTACCACATCAAAACATTGCCTACTACCCTTTATATATATTTGATTTTTATCAATATCGTACCTGCAAATAACACCTCTTGTGTGGTTCGTGATAAAGCTCATAGTCGCTCGACGATCCTTCCGGCTTCTGTGTGCATCGCCACTGAAACAAAACGACAAAATGTATCGTCGATTCATATCGCTCAGAGTTATTAAGAGATACGTTCAATAGTGTAAAGTTGAAAATGATTTCAATACGGTGTCATGAGCAGAAGAAATCAACGCGACAGTCAAAAAAGAGAATAAAATGAGAATAGGGTGTATTGAAATATCATACTACCATACTATAATATCATACTACGTCAATTATTCGTATTGTAACCA
>DWMG01001986.1:0-14022 GCA_018244855.1 Elbella merops | reverse complement strand
GCAGAGGAGTGTAGTACACCCCCACGTTTCACCAGTTACGTTTAAGTCCCACAATGGAATAGGTGGTGAGCCTATCGCCATACACCGGGCACACATTCAGACTTCGAGTCACTACTAAAAATTATAAATTACAAAAATACAATAATGCCCGACCCGGGATTTGAATCCAGGACCTCCCGACCGGCAGTCGCGCTTGCAACCACTCGACCAACGAGGCAGTTAGACAGCAACAAAATATAGCATCCAAAATATAGCAAGTTCTGGTAAATCCTTACCGAATATATAATAATAATAAAAATCGAACCATTTATCATTCCACTGTTGGAAATCTCTCATATTTAGAGGATTAAGGCCATAGTCTGCCACGCTGGCCAAGTGCGGGTTGGCAGAGTTCATACACCTTAGAAATTTTTTTTATAAATTCTGAGGTGTACAGGTTTCCTTCACCATTAGCAAGTAATATTTAAATTTAAAACGCACTTTTTTGTAAAGAGGTGCGTGTCATGTATTTGAATCCAGCATCCTCGGAGTAAGAGACTAAATTCATGAACAGTAGGCTACCACTGTTCAAGTAAATAAACACTTACCGAATATAAAGTAAAAAATTTAATAAAAACCATATGAACTATAAAAACAAATTATTATGAAAAATTCAAAATGGAACCAAACTCATTGATACCACGAGAAAAAAAAATCGAATTATCAATATAAAATTTCTAAGATGGAACCACGCACATTGATTCCATCAAGAAAAACACGGATTCAGTCTATAAAATTTAATTTGACTACAGTGTAAGTGTACCTAAATAGAAATGAAAAGAGACGCATTGACGCAGACAATTTAAACAATGTGCTAGATAAGGGCACTATCTCGGCCTGCAATCAAACATCCTCGCGCCACGATCTCTCCCGACCGTCGGTTGGACATTAGCATTCGTTATGATTAGACATACACACATACACATTTATGTAATACTAACGAACCCGGCAGACGTCTTCCTGCCGGAAAAAGCAGTTTACAGTTTTTTCAATTTAAACTCAAAATAATTTTTTTTAGTTTCGTGATTCCATAATTACTTCTTACAAATCCACGTTTGTGTAAAAAAATAAAAAAAGTGGAAAAGACCGTTCAAAATTATGTAATGTAGTCAATTGTTCAGCAAATTAAATTTGTTGACACACCGACTTGGAAAACGTAGCGTAGGACCCCTCTCCAGCTAGGTGGAGTGACGATATACGCAAAGTGGCTGGCAGTGGTTGGATGCGAAGTGGCGTGCTATTAGAGAGGCTTATTTCCAGCAGTGAACGGGAGTAGGCTGATGATGATGACGACACACCGACTGCAGTGCCACCTACCGGGTCTATTTATGAATTCAAGACTTGCTGGGACCAACTTAAATGTAAACAACTAACTACAACTAAAATGATTCTGTGAGAGATAGACAGCACCGCCACCTACCGGGTCCAATTATAAACGCTTCTATAACGTAAATGCGTATAACACGTGTGAATAAACGTAAATAAATGAACACGTGTACAATAAAATGTAGCATTATGTTTAGGAAACGAAACACAGCGCCATCTACTTTGTTATCTAAAGTTAGGTAGATGTGATACCAACAGAATAGCCATCTGTTGGAGACTTATAAAATTAATCAGTATTTTTAATGACTTTAATCGAAATAAAATATAGCCTATATTTTAAATTGGCCAGAGTTACATATCTGTGGGAGATTAGCCCGGGCAAACATAGTGACAAAACATTTTTATATATAAAGGTTATAGTGACCATACCATATATGACACATATAGTAACTACATATATTATAGCGACTATGAATGAAATTGACATGTATCAATTATTTTTATATCGTAACGCCAGATAGTTTACGAAGTGAGCAGACAGTACAGAGTGCCAAATATTTCACAAAACCGGTCATGCGTAAAGAGTTCAGAACAATATTCTATTAAGCGTTCTCATCCTGCGAGGAGACACGTGTGCAAAAGTGGGACGAGACGTGATACCATTGAGTATTCGATCGAGAAAACTGCACTTGCTGCATGCACCCAAATTCAACCGAAAAAATAAAATACCGCATCAATTCAAAATTTTAATGGAGATGCCGTTAAAAAGCCTATAAAGTGGATGAGTTGACCCGAACGAATATTTGGCAATGCGTAAAGTACTGGCAGCTCGATATTCCCCGACGGGGCCGCAAATCTTGGCAGCTAACGCATTTTAAGTAGTGCTTGATGCAATAACTTTTCGACTAGGTCCCGGCCAGTGACTAAGCGTGCGAATTAAAAAAAATTGGATCGCTTATGTAATAGCTCGTTACTTCAGTCCAAGGAATGAAAAACGGGTTTAAGATTATCGTACTTTAATTCCTAATAGAGCAAACGCTTATTAGATGGCATTTCGTGAGGAGCTACAACGACTAAGACAATATTCTGAGATTGTGTATATTAAACATACTACACTTCCAGCAGAGACATCGCTGACTTTATTTGTGATTAATTATCGAGTAACTTAACAGCAAGTCTACGGGTTAAAGCTCTTATTTATTATCCTAAATAAAAAACCCACGAACTTAGACATTACAATTCGTGTAAAATCAATCAGTTATTACTATCTAGTATTTAAGTAATCAGGCTAAATCCCATAATGATTCAGTATACATGAAATTTCACTGAAACCCAGGCAGTACGGTTTATGCAATAGACACAAACATTCAAACATTCTGTACTTACTTTCATTCTAACAAACATACACGAGAACATCTACAAACGGCTTTTTCAATTTGAAATCAATTAAAGTTCAAAACCAAGCGAATACAGTCATCAATTTTACGAAGTTATACGGAAAAGCAACAAGCGACACGATAGGGACAGATGCCTTCCGTCGGCTGCAGCAGGGCGCATTAGTGTCGTTTTGCGACTGACACTGCAGTCGCGATTCAGACAAAAGCGTGTGACGTCGGAAGACACGAGCAGCCCTTGATTTGTGGGGGTCGCGTTGCATAAGCGCGCAATCGATGAACACGCAAAGTTCAAAACGACATCCATTAACCTCCCCACTCTGTTTGAATGTTAAACGATGCTATGGAACCAACATAAGGACAAATATTTCATTCAAATGGCACTAGATCAGAACAGTGTGTTCATGAAGCCTATCTAGCAGTTCTCAAGATTTGCATTGCATTCAGTATTCCTTCTATACAACTGGAAAACTTATATAATATAAAAAACTGGAAAACTGGAAAACTTATATAATATATTAACATTGACTGACGTTAACAATGTAAGCAGTATAAAAAAATATGTTATTGTACATTTGACTCACAACTGTCCTAGATGAGATACCAAGATTAATTCTCTAGGCGAGCGAATCGTTCTGAGATTTGATATTACGTTGTAATTTTTCCTAACTTTCTTATCTTACGAATTCCTTGAGATATAGCACTAAATATCTATGCAAATTTAAATGTATGTAATTTATTGCATGGAAAACAGGCAAGTGCATTTTTAAGACCATAATCATTAGCCTGTATAAGATGACTGCTGATGATAGGCTTCCCCCGAGTAATTTTTGCCTATAATCACCATACTAAGCATGAAGCTGAGGATCAATATCCTAATAATATTATAAATGCGAATGTAACTTTGTTTGTTACCGGTTCACGCGAAATCTACTCAACCGATCATCATGACATTTTGTACACATGTTCTTGGAGGTATTAGAAGTAACATAGGATACTTTTTATTAAAAAAAAAATTATGTAAGATAAAAAAATTGTCAAAAATATAACAAAATCTAGCTACTTAACGTCACCTAGCATTCCAGTAATGAAGTTCCAACCCTTAGTACCGTAATACCGTCGCACCGTATTACTCACAGTCACGACAATATCCAATCCAATCCAATTGACTATAGTTTCAGCTGTTTGAAATTTCTCTATATTTATTGTTATTTCCTTCTGTCATTTTTACTTTATATTTTAATTTTTGTGGTAAGCTGTCATTTTTGTGTTGAGATGCCACTTAATTATTGTCACTTTATTATCTTTACATCATTAAAATTGGTCAATCCGTTGAACAGATATCATTTAATTATGAACATTTAATTTCGAAGTTATTATCATGAGTATAAATACATGCTATACACGAACTGTGTCCACGAACTTTATGTGGCAGACCAACGCGAGCGAAGCCGCGGGCAAAAGCTAGTATTATATAAATTTCACAAAACGTCGACTTATGTCAAATGCTCTTAAAAATTATTAATAATTATATGAACAGTAACAGCAAATAATAATATCACAGTAGTAAAAAAACTTATTAAATAACTAATATTACAGAACAAAGTCGTCGTAAAACTACGAAGAGACCATTACTATCGTATAGAAAAACATTACTTATAGAGAGGGAGCTGAGCTCTGATACCGATGTTGAATTAAACTCAAGGTGAGTGATATTATATCTCTATATATAACATGTACATATAATATATATACGATATCATGTTGTGTACATGTATACTATTAAGCAATATGGTTACCTTTTCAATCTCTAACTGCTCAACTAAAAAGCATTTGGAAAGGTACAAAATTTGATGTAAATTTTCTTGCAAAAAATCACTATGTGCATCTAGTCAACACCTAAACAACATGTTTATACTTAGCATTAAGGAACATTCGTGACCATGTGTTGATTTTTATCTTATCAATGACGTGTCTTTGACTGGTGATTATCGCGTGACAGCCGTTCCGTATCTTTCTATTGTTTATACTTATAATGAAACGATTAAGAAAGTCATAAAATGTGAGTATATAAAACAATAACAAATGCGGGTTTGGTAAAAATTTAAAGGGTATTACGTAATTTTAGGAGTACTGCTTGCTTTATAATTGAGAACAGTATAACTACAGGTGTGCACTTTTAATTGTTTGCACCCAATTTGATTCATCATCATCATTATCATTGTCAGCCTATTCCCGTCCGCTGCTGGACATAGGCCTCTCCAATGGCACGCCACTGAGCTCGATCTTCAACTCTTCGCATCCAACCACTGCCAGCCACTTTGCGTATATCGTTACTCCACCTAGCTGGAGGGCGTACTACACTAGGTTTGCCAAGTCGCGGTCTCCACTCCAGAACACGTCTGCTCTAATTCATTCCAATCAACAATTATTTATTCAAATAAACTTATTTATTTCAATTGTACAATCTGTATTTTATCATTACTGTAAGACATTTACCGCATTCGCGAAACATATTTAAGCCTTATCAGTAACATAGTATATCAGTGCCAAGTTGTTGCGCAACGCTGCAAGCCACAAGTACCGAGCGGGAATTAAATGGTTGGTGACCGACATGCTTAGTCAAAATTTAAAATTAAAATGTAATCACTGAGTACATTTCTTTAACTCTATAAGGTGTTATTACCAAGTGTAATAGGAAATGTTGATTAATTAAAGGAAATGCGCGGAAGTCGTAAAAATATTTATATGATTTATTGCTGACTGTATCTGTTGCAAATTTATTCGGTTATTATTACAATATTGGTTGACTGAGTCTCTTTTAGTACATATAAAGTTGTACATTTGGAAACCATGTCGCTTTCTCCAACGTGTGACTACTGCGAGTATTGTGGAATGTACGATTTATCACAGAACGTATTAAGAATCGAGAAAGAAAAATCTGAAAAGAATTGTGTTTTCGCAATAATTTACACGTAAAGGATCTGACGTACTTGTTTTACGTTCATCATACTTTTTATACGGTTTGGGATATTTCTTATTCCTGCACTAGCCGGTATCTGACCCTTTTGGTCAAGAAATGTAAGTATATCTGCATCTATCATAATTAGAATTGTATATGACAGTTTTCTCGTCTTTATCTTCAAATATTCTACTTTACGATTTTATTAATCTCTTATTGTTTAATTCGTTTGATTTATGAAAATTATTTAAATAATTACTAAAACGCTGGCTTCCATGGCTTGTAGAACGTCAAGGACAGTCAACACTGTTGTAAATGAAATGTAAATTAGTACGCTGGATATCCTTTCTAGTGTGTAAAATATTCATATTTCTTGAACAACAAACAACACAATTGTGTGTTGAACAAATCGATGTATTTTTTTACGTTTGTTGATTTACGTTTATCGATATCACATTTGTTCGTGTTCTAATACCCCACAAACTCAATTTTATTTATTGGTACATAGACATATCAAATATAGGACTCAGAATAAACCGAATAATAGAAGACACTTAAGATACGATTCTTCTGCTTCGAGAATTATCCTAAGGAATCTATTAGCTTTTTATAATGACTTATATATTTGCGTATTTGAACCTCGTTTCTATATTCATATAGCTCTATGCAGATCGTTTGTCTACACCACTGAAAGTCACAGTGTATTTAAATATACACTGTGTAACATTTAACACGCATTTTCATTTAGCACTAGCTGGGTTCGTGAGACCCACGCCTAGGAGCGCTACCTTCCCTTGCTCTAGGTAACAATAAGTTGTAGTAGAGCTATTAAGATATGTGGGTAATGTTATCAGTATTTAGTCTATAGAATAATAACTTCTTAATCCATACAAGGGCATATATGTATGTCTATATTAAATTGATGAAAACACCTCCCACTTAATATGTGTAAATGGACATGTCGTATGTTTCAATAATAATCTATATTTTGTTTAGATAAACGTAGACAGCGAATGTTTTGGAGTACATATCGCCATATTGCTCCATTGGTAATATCTTTCAAGAATCAGACCAGTAATGGAATTTTAACAAGGTTTTTCATGTAACACAATGTTTCAGAGGTAGGTACAAGGCCGTACTTTATGATACATGGCATTATCTCCCAATCAACTCTAGCTGAAGGATAAAATATGCAGTAGTTGGAAATTTCGAGGTAATAATTAAACGACTACATACAAAATACATTATGATAATAATAATACACAGATACACACAATATTTTGATAAATAAATATGTACATTTAAATGTATAAATATTTATGAAAATATCCCTATACCAGTCACTTGTCTCTACCTTCATTTTCAGAACTCTATATTATTACAAACAATAGAGATAAAAGATTTAACTTATAATTAAACGCATATTAACATCAGGCCCGTGCACGTGCCGTGAAGTAGAGCCTCCATTCCAGCAGGCGTACAATATAAATGACGCTGTCACTAGCAGTTTCTGTTATTGTTCCCTCTATAATACTGTTATATTATATAGGCTTTTGGATTTTTATAACGTCACATAGAGGTACATTATATGATTGCAGAGTTTCACTGTAATGGGTTAGTGAATTAGAGGTAGAGTTCGAGTAAAACGATGTAATAACCAGCAATACGATTGCACATATTTATGGCAATTTGTAGTTTTTTAATATAACTAAGTGTTTATATGATCAGAATGTTGAAGAGTTTTACCTTAATGGGGTTGTAAGTTTTATGTAGAGTTTGGGTAAAATGACAAATTGACCAAGAAAACATCGTATGGATGTTTAATGATCATTATTATCTATAATCGTATACTTTTTCACAGTTATATCAGGGTGGACCATGTTTGGCCATTGTTACACAATTTTTTATCGGAATGCAATTGTATTAACAATATGTGCGTCCGTTTAAAAGGTATGGTTGCGTGATTCGCGCGTAAACCAAAGGCGGCCATGGGAGTTCTCTGGAAAACTAACGCATCTGTGAGCAACTTCGAATAGGACATGTAATAATTGGGCGATAAACATATTTTCTATTCAGTCCTCTAAGCAGTCGAACACTAAGTTATCTGGTACCTTTATTAGTGAACTAAGTGACATTAATAATCCTATAGTCCTATTACTAAAGCCCTTAGTAAGAATAGTTGCAGATATGGATCAGTTGCACAAGTGATACAAATTTGAAAAAGAAATTCAATTAATGTTATTTATAATAGAAAATTTTAAATTCTTATTCATTATATTGCACATCAATCATCTTCGATGTGACCACCGGTAAAGAAATAAACCAGCATTAAAGAAACGTTTTTACCAACTATGTAGTTAATAATTTTCGTAATATACCCGTGTTATACCAACATAAAATCTTAATGTTATTCATAAAAGCAGAATAAAATCACAACCCAGAATCAGACAGCAACGCTTCGAAAGCCTTGTTGCCGACCGCGGATTTAACACTTTCGTAATACATGCGTAAAATGGATAGACATTAACGTATAGAGAAACATGTTCCGTTCGAGACGGTGGTGGCGAGGCGTGGCAAGGACGCCCGGGGCCGCTCCACTGCGCCGGCCGCGTGTGCATGTGCAACTTTTAGACTGTCACGTGTGCCGCTCGCTATCGGTTCCAGTTACTAGTTAGTTTTTGCTCCACAAACCCAATTCTACGTGCAGGAAGGTAATATGTATCTGATTACTAAGTACGGACTGAGGTCTGTGAGGATAGATATTTAGAATTCCATGGCCTCGGCTTATCTAGTAAGTGATACGCGAGATGATGTAATAATAGTTATCAGGTGTTTAGATAAATTAAGAATGTTTTCCGTCATTTTAGGAATATAGCTTAAAGAAAAATTTGTCATTTTATTTTTAAATCCGTGTGAAATTGGAGGATATGACGAGTCTGCCGATCTTTTTGGCCAGAGTAGACCATGTATGACCTCAATCTTTCATTTTGAAAGGCAATCTGTGTGCGTAGTAGTGGAACGAGTGATGCCTTGATGCGTTGTTTTGTCTCGTTTCCTCTTATAATATGATAGAGGTGAACATGGATAGAACGATAGAAATCGATAGAACTGACAAATCTTGTGAAAACGATATTTTTGAGTGTTTGTAAATAAGGTTTCATAATACGTTTATTTATTTATTTATATAAATACATAATTTGTAAGATTAAAGTCACAAAGAAAAACAAAGAGAGTACAATTTAAAATTAAAACGAGAATTTAAGTTAAGACTAAAATCAGCACTAATTTCGAAAAATACAATAAAAGTTGTTTTAAATACATGTAGAGTACTTTGCATATTTCTTGTTATAGATTCGAAATTATTCTTTTTACCCACAGTATTCGTTATCCAGAATAATGCTAATATTAACGCAATGGCTAGTATGCTTCTTTCAGTCGAAAATAAATCGTTAGCCGTTTACCTGCCAGTTAAAACTACATTGAACGTTCAGGCAACTGCTGAAATCGTATATCAATAACGATTTTCATTGATGGTCGTTGAAAGACGGAAGAAAAACAGTTCCTGTTGGAAAGGCGAGCGCTCCCAGCGGAGAACGCTTCCAATCTGTATTTAAGCACTTGTTGCACCAATATCTAGAAACGAGAAGGGAGAAAATATAATTATTGATAGGTGATTTATATGTCACGGGCAGGCCTCTTGGAGATCTTCATAGAGGGATATCTGATCCCAAACGAGGCAGAACCTATGCCATGGTAATAGACGACAGATATAAAACATTTATACATATAAATATCAACCTATATATATTGTTTCCACACTCAGAGAATCGAACTTAACACCTCTAGCTCAACAGATATTTTTACTAACATAACCACTGTTTCACAGAGTCACGCATTCACGCGCGCTATGTTTTTGACTGAGTATTTAGCACCATTTATTGCTGATTCTGTAATATACAAACAAAGCTCAATAGAGAGAGCAACGTGACAAATTATTTTAAGACTAACTTAATCCATACAAACATTTGTTACAAATTTTAGTTCTACAAATTTTTTTCTGTCATAAATTTTATATTTGTGTGTGTTAAATATAAATAACACACACTTTTGTGGGCGTAATGTGATTTTCATATTCAGCGCATTTTAAGAAATATAACAAAATATGTAACTAGTATAACAGTTTATAGTTTATCGCGAACAGTAAAGAGAGTGTCCAATACAGCAATTGTCCAGGATTTGCTCAGCGATCTGGTTCCGGTTTGAAGGGCGTGTAATTACCGGCGCCACGCTACCAGCCGAGGACAGAGAATAGGTACCACCTGCGACCCACTTTACAACTCTATTGTAGAGCCGCGACTCAACAGATTCTCAGAGATTTTACATATATTTTTCGCGAATAGATATCTTCGAAAAATGTAGGAGTATACATATGCCATCAACTACTCGTACGTACGTAGGAAAGAGCCTCTATACAAAGATACTGGTTATTCCAAAAGATAATTTCTAAGCTATACTGATATTCAAAAGTAATGCAAAAACGACGGTTTTTCACTGTATCTTTGGTCGAGTGGTTGTTATTATGACTGCTGATCGGAAGGTCCAGGGTTATATCCCCAATTCGGGTACTATTGGAGTTTTCTAACCTGAAATTCCTAATAGTGGCTAGGAGTTCGGATTTATGGCCGGTGTATAGCAAAAGCATCAGCCTCGTATTTCTTAGTAGGATGGACGGACTTAAACATGAACGAAAAATGATGAACTAACAGCGAAGAGCGTAGAATGGAACTTAAAAAAATTTACATTCAAAGGTCCTTTTCCTGGTAAGTTATCACTGAGGTTAAGCAATGGAACGTATTTGGTACGTATTTTTACGTGTATTCAAATATCTTAAGATAAGGGTTGTCAGTAGCTCAATAATTTCATGACAATGTCACGTCAGTTTGTATGTAGGTCGCGATAACGCGCGCGCCACAGAGCTCACAATAAATAGAGATATACATATGTTGAATATTACAAAATTGTCAGCTTTGCCGTGGAAACATTGAAATAAATTAGGCTATCGAGTTTTTTAATATTATAATATTTTTTTGTTTTTTATCTATACTAATAACAAAATGGCAGTGAGGATGACTTCTGTATATGTACCTTTATATAGTTTTTTGAATAAAAAATATTTTTTTTTTTTGGTTCGTGTCTGTTTGTTTATTTGTTTGGTTATCTAAACTGGTGATAACTAATTTCGGTGCGATGATACATTTTGGGAGTGTACTACACTCCCCTGCCTATCTCTTTGAGGATTATAGAGGTAATGTTATTTTATTATAACATAGTTGCACTATAAATATTTACGAAACCTTAGACGAAAAATCTATCCTTTCTATAGAACCGCAAGCGAAGTCAAAGATACGAATTAATTACTGAGAATAAAAGCTTCCTAGAAACTTTAAATCGATCTTCCTTGGAGTTCCGTCCGCTTTTGGTTGTTGTTACGAATAATATTCAAAATTCGTGGAATTGCTTGATAAATAATTAATATATTCAGGAATATTTCGAGAATTTCAAAATTGTAAATTATGTTATTCACATTAAGACAACATAAATGAGAATCAACAAAACAAATCAGAATTTTGTTATTATAGGAAGCCATTTTAGTATGGAAATTTTATCTTCAGATTTGGTAAATTCTAAAATATTGTAAAAATATTGTCGCCGTCCGTTCGTGACAGATGGAGAACTGTCATGATGCATGCATCCAATGAATACGCCTGACCACAACGTACACGAATACACGTATATCAATATACGATTATACGAATAAGAAGAAGAATAGTCCCTGTACGTCTCTCACGAAAATATAAACGCAGCTTACGGCGTCAATACAGAATATGGCAACATCGGCAGTGATATAGGACATGTCTAAACATTATGCGCTCTATGGTTCGTAGCGACGGGGATTTCCTGCGTTGGAACAGTAATTGCTCATTTTCCGATAAGCGAACGAATACATATGTAAGTGTATAGATACCATACTTTATTGATGTCTCGATTCTGAGTGATGTGTTACCTGAAAAAAAATTAGAAATGTTTTTAATACAATTCAAAAACAATAACGCAACATCTTGAATCACAACATCAGCCTGTATTTTTTTGAAGAGATAGGCAGAGGAGAGTGTTACCGGTCCATTTTGAACCTGTTATATTATACGTCCAACCATGGAATAACATGTGAGCCTATTGCTATACACGGCACAATTCAGATATTTACAATTAAATGACAATGCAATTATTACATGTACAACTAAGACAAACAGACAATACAAATTTAAAGAGATGGAGAGAGAATTGGCAATATATGTATTTTTTTAAAATATTTTGCATTTGATCCTCTCTGTATATCCCGTGAGGAACCCGGCGTGATGTTATAAAGATAAAAACAATGTTACATATAAATATAAAATTTTAAACTAATTATTCCCTGGTTTATGCCTGTTTCAAACGAAAACATACAAATACCTTTTTATGATTACTATTCCACAAATTTAAATAATCAAATATAGACAAAGTTACATTATGTGGATAAGAAAGCAAATATAATTTTAAAAGCTATTCGTCAATATGTATAATTATTTTTTTTTAACTGCGCGGCGGCAGGCCACCCGACACTCCGACCAATTGGCCGCTCCGTGGGGACGTCCCCAACATCGATACCGTCACTCGATACTGCTGGCAGCGACATGATTTACAGCAGTTTATTTTTATGCGTCATTTATGTTTGCCTCATATTTTTTTTATATCACGCTTTTTATATCACACCATAAATTGTTTATCTTCAATTATCGCAGCGGGTCGAGGTTATTCAATTGTTATTATACCATCATGCCAGGTCCATGACGGGGCAGGCAGAAAGTAAAAGTTTTAGGTTGGTTTAAAAGACGATATTATTGTTTACTGCAAAATTTTTGTTCCTAAAAGGTATGAAAGCAACTTAACAGCAATAAGTTAGTGCTACCTACATACATAATCCTAACAAAAAAGATGACTGTTCGGATATGAATCCTATAGACTGGAAGTGGGACGCCGAAATCTAAGCCACTTTGCTATCACTGCCATTATAAGACAACCTTTGTGTAAAAACAATGTACCTCACAAATACAACCTTATTGCTACTACATAAGAAGATCAAAATCCTCTGTACATTTATTTGAAGGCCGTCTTAGATAAACGCGCCAACGTGATTCAACCCTTTGAACCGAATCTCTAGTGAAAATCTAAAAATAACCTATCACGGGTCAACAAGACCCCAAGGTCGTAACGAAATTCCTATTTTGGTACAGCTTCGGGGTCTTATAGACCTACATACATTGAGGGAATTAATTAATTGCCCAATACCGGGAAGATTAGTGAACGTACAGATCTTAAATTAAAAGTATTAGACGGACGAGACAAATATATATAGTTATAAAATTAAAAACTGTATGGACTATAAGAATTCAATGGTTAATACTCCAGCCAATGCTAGTGTGTGGGGTTCGTATCCGACCACGCATTCCTGAATATCAAGTATTCAATCTGAAATATTACTCATTATAAAGAAATAAAACTTCATGACACCCACACATCGCAAAGTCCTACATAATATTCTTTAAGGCGTGTGAAGGCTGCCAACCCGCAATTGGCCAGCGTGGCAGACTATGGCCTTAACCCTGTTCATCCCATGAGCAGACGAGTCCTTAAGACTGTAACGTTGAAATGTCGATAATGACGTAACAAAATCGTCTATACCCGTGGCGTAGCGCGAGCATATAAAAACAATATTGAAACAAGTAACAATGTGAGGTATTTCAATATTCCCGTTTTAGCGAAATGGAAATCTAAAACTAACTTATCTGACAATACGAAACTGATAATAGTATTTTAATTTTTTTACTATCCATTGTTCTATGGTACTATGGTTTCTATGGATACTATGGTAATATTAAGGTACCTATAAAAATAACAAATTCATATTGATAACTTTAATGGTAGGGCCAATAGAAGTCACAAGGTCATGATGCTTATATTATTGTTTTTTTTTTTCAAGCCTTTACAATTCCACTGTTGGAATACGGGTCTCCTCTCACATTGAGAGGGTTAAGGCCATAATCTGCCACGCTGGCCAAGTGCGGGTTGGCAGACTTCACACACCTTAGAATATATATTTTTTTTATGAATTCTAAGGTGTGCAGTTTCCTCACGATGTTTTCCTTCACCGTTAGCAAGTGATATTTAAATTTAAAACGCACTTTTGTAAAGAGGTGCGTG
>DWMG01001985.1:0-14022 GCA_018244855.1 Elbella merops | reverse complement strand
AATACCGAAGAGTTTTTTGTTTTTTCCCGAAACAGAAATTTGTATACGTACGTGCTTTGTGGTGTTTTTTCGTTTGTTTTAAATGTTACCATTTGACAATGTAAAGTAAGGAAAACTTGTAACGTTCATTTTATGTTTTCGTCCTTGAATTATAATTATAATCTGGTGGAGAATCGTTGGAAAGATGTTCTTGGTCGGAGTTTATTTATTACAATATAATATATCTATTATTTCAATTATAGTTGATCATTGAGTGAAATAATGTTATGTACCGCTTCGTATTTCGTAATAGTTGGAAGCATGATATATTCCCTTAGTTTGATCCAGTTACGTGATATATCGATTTAATAATGAAATTTCTTGATATACATTTTGGGACCTATTTTAGCAACGTTAATTGTGTATCAAGCTGATAATGTAATGAATATACACACGCACACACAAACACACATACTCAGAAATATTTTAATCGTTCCAAACGTGAGAAAAAATAGAGCGCAAGTGTGCAGTGTCGAGAGAAAAATTAATATCGCAATATGTACTCCGACGGGAAATTAAAACTGGGTGCAACCTCTAATGTGTTTTCTGGTTTATTTTAATGCGCTTATGCGAGCGAATTTTCTGTTAAAGCGAGTCGATCTCGTTGCGGTGTGACTACGAAAATAATTTTAGAAATTTTCTCTTAATTTATGTTGAATAAGCTTATATAAAAATGATCACATGAAGTATAAAAAGTACGAATAAGTACTCTTCAAGGCACGATAAGTAGGTTTTTTCATCTCATGTCTGTTCCATTTCAGGGCGCATCTACACTTCCATGAGATGGGATCACGGCCAAACGCTAGCTTATTTTATAATAAAAACAAATCTGTGCAAGAAATTGGACACTCGTAAAATCACATGAAAAAAAACCACGTGATCATCTTATTGCTATCTCACGCAATCAGGCGGTTGGTTATGACGGGATGTGGGGACGTTGGAATAATGAAAACTTAAAAAAAATACAAAGTCACTAATTTAGTAATTCAAATTGAATAAACCATCTGGCGGATTAAGTTAAAACGCAGCTGTATAAATAGCCAGTGTCACTAGTCCATTAATCTCAAGCGGGACTGTAATTTCGTCTACTTCGAGAATATAATTTGACTTGCTCAGTAATAAACTAAATCCTACTGTTCTAGCTCCAGAAACCAAGTCTTTTGTCTGCGCAACGTACCTCGAGATACCGTCCTTTGTTGAATGTGCTAGTTTTTCGGAAGGTTTAATATCAGCTATTTTACTCGAAGACGTTGTTAGATTGTATTTGATTAGTTTTGCGTTTAGTTGTATTATTATTTCAAATAAGTTTCCCAAAGACTTTGAGTATAGTTGCATTTTTATGTAGACACTTATTTACACAAAGATTATGCTGAATTTTAAACAAAGAAAAATACGTGGAGTGTAACATGTATTACATAATGTTCATAATTTAATAACGCAAGGCTTCGCAACGTGAATATTCCCTTCGATGCTACTGACGGGCCGAGAGACTAAAAGTGAGCTAAATTACTGCCAGCGTTTTAATCCATTCAAAATTATTTAAACCCCTCATTCCGGTTAGCGTGGTTGAATAAAATTATTCTTGCAAAGCTCGGGGATTTCGTGGACAGTTCATATTTTTAAGAACCTAAGCTTCAGAAATATTCTATTATTAAATATGTAACATCACTCGGGTATTAAATATACGAGTATGTTAGTAAGCGCATGGTGTTTGTAATTATTACAAATATTATGAATGCTACTTTGTACCCTAATTATTTAGTACAAGATAATTTTAAATCTATCAATCTGCTTTATAAAAAAATTAATATCTTAATGACGTTAAATTACTTGATGGCCCGTGTACTAATAAATTACTATTCTCTTCTTTATTGCATACGTTTGTAGATAAATGATAACTGTCGTATAAATGGTAATAATAACTTCTGGCGCTGAAGTCAAGACTTGCGTGCTTGAAATATTATATCATTATCTCTCAAAGCTACCAAGCGCTGAATGTGGTGTGGAGTTTCTTGAAAACATTTATCTCAAAAGTTCCCTTCTTTAATATTTTTCCTTAATAACGAGGCATCCTTGAACCAAGCGTATTGCGTTAATTGAAGCTGTCTTAGCCAATTAGACGATGGTATGTTCATAATATCTTGTAATTCATGGATGGCATGTAACTTAGGTGGTTTGGGAATCATAAATTCAGAAAATAATCAGTTCTAACTTCATAATTAAGTTTTACATTGTTAATCTTCTATCTCAGAGCTTAGAGGTTTTATGTTTCTCTGTGGTTTAACTTTTATTTTGCCTAAGTTTCATATCTCAAATGATTTAAGTAACTCGAGAACAATGCCTTTAGCAACTAAAATTTTCTTATCTTCCCCAATTCCCCTTGTAATATGTTCAACGATCACAAGTTCCGTTATTTTAATTAGTCTGCCTACATTACTTTAAAGTCCATTGGTGTAAATAAACGGTTCTCCTACTTTAAGACAAATTGCTAGTCTTCTCTTCATAATTAGAGTCGCGCCGCGCCCGACATCGTCATTTCTCTGCCTCTCTTGTTGACTTGTCGTGGATCTGCAGTTGAAGTGTTATTGTTCTCTTATTACAAGAAGAAGTTTTAAACGTATAGTCTTTTGCGTTTCGCGATGATTGCGGCCGACCCACTTCAGTTCAATTGTGCGAATGGATCTTCCAACGAGCGAGTCGACATCTAACTAGCGTTTCTATAGAGTATAATTTGCCTCATGACTGAGTGAAAAATTAAGATCTCTGTCACTATTGTTACATCTTTAAACATCATCAGCTGTACTGCCATTTGTGAATGTTTTACTCGTAAGTACATCCTAATTCGGTAAATATATATGTGCTATTACAATTCGGAGTTTTTAAAGTATTCCAAAGTTTGCTGTGGCTTAGCGGCGTTTTTTACTTCCTTTCATCTGGTTACTTGCAACAAATTCAAAAGGGCATGTTAAATAAATTGGTATCATATAATTTTCTTTTTATTTTAAATAAAATGCCTTTTTGCTATCAAAATTTCTGCTAACAAAGAGATTCCCCTGTTGTGATATTTTTGTTTATAGCTTGTGCAACAATTTAAGCTTCGATACCTTCCAATTTCCTTGTATAACTGTTTCTTAGTTATAAGCTTCCATTTTCTTTCGTCTATTTAATGTTTAACATCAACGGGTCCAATAAAGTTTATTAGTCTGGGGAATTTATCGTTCGCTCCGGAGGATTCGAATGACGGTTAATCGTCTTGCATGAAAGAATTTGAAACATTTTTAAGCAACATTGTACCAAACTGTTATGCAGAGCACTGATGAAAATTGTTTCTTCGTGTAATAAAGCGTTTGATCTCGTAAATCTCTCGTAACTTGCCAGCGATATTACATTTTCTCGTTGTACCTGCTATTCTTGTAATGTGCCAATTTAAGACGAACAAGAAATCAATCGCAAAATTTTAATGACTTTTCATATACACACGCCATTATGTAGAGAGTTCTCAAAGTATTTTGGCGAAATTATAGATTCTCATACCCTATAGAGGCGTTAGATTATAACGAACACGGTGTGAATGTGTAATGTGAATATATAATAGTATCTGCGTTGAATATGTCAAATCGGTATATATTTAGGGATTTCCGTCTTTCACTTTTCGTTTAGAACCTTAGTCTGTTATATGATCGTACTGTAATCTATTGTTACACATGTATCGTTTCTATGCACTAGACAATTGTTCAAAATTTTCGTATTGCAAACAACCCCTATGCACAGATATTTCGTTTAAATGCTTGTTGAACGGGAGCGTTTCCTGAAATAAAACAGATTTTTTTCACGATAACCAAATTCATAGCACCCATAAAAGTTACTGACTCGATTTTATGGTCGATCGCATTTCTTGAAAATCTATTACCAGCCACCGTGATGCCATTAATTTTTAATTCGATTTTATAATTTACTGTTACGGTTGTTTAGTAATGATCAAATCAGAGACGTTCCAAATAAAGTCCAGGTCAAGACTAGGTACCACAGCAAACTAAAACGACTGTAGAAGAGCCGAAAGAAGTCTTTCGGCACCGTTGCCGATAAAAATGTTTACTGTCTGCCTGCCCCAATAGGATATAGGTAACAGAATACGTACATACGTATGAATATTCGATCCCACCAACTATTATTCTTAGTTACGATACAGTTGTCGTCATATTGATGAGCTAAAAGCAAACAATGAGTAGATTTTATAATATTCATACATTGAATATTATTGTAAAATATGTATATGCACGATTATTTATTAGGGTGAAAATTTCTACGTACCTACCTACGTACCTACTAGGTTTTCATCAGATCGGTGGTGCTTCGGGTGTCGAGTAGATACATACGTCAAACTTATAACGGATCTCGCCATCGAATTGTATGAACAATGTCGGACCTGACAATGTATCGGGTTTACAAATCAGTAATTAATGAACACCCTACATAGTGTTACTTGTTTATTTTTTGTTTTATCACGAAAAAGAATTGTTGTCAATTAAATCGCGAATGTAACAAAAACAAAACAATTTTTTTCTTTTCTTATTAAACGTAATTAGGTATGATGATGTAAGAGAATTAGGTTGTAATATTTAATCGTTAGTTTTTAATTAAAACCACGAATTGAAGACTATAACCGATGGAAAATAAACATTATTTTAATATACATACATATATTGCATTAATTAAAATTGTTTCGTAGCTAAATTTTATTTCAAAAGCGTGTTAAGTTTATAATATGCGCGAGTATCACGTAATCACTATTCATGTTACGTTGTAGAAATAAATTTCCTTTAGTGTGACAAAGGGCGTCGTAGGTAAGGTTGTTCGTGTTATAAGTTATGTATAACCGTCATATGTTATGACCGCACTTATGTTTCAGAGTATCTTCTCTGTAACGGGATACGGGGCCGAGACGTTATTTATTCGCTCAAATACAAGTATGAGGACTATACCCTTTATAATCATTGCATATTGATATTGAGGGCACCCTGTGATCGTTTGGAATTCGTGTGTTCTATAGTATCAGACGAAGTTTTTGTAATTGAGAAATCATAATTGAGTCTACCTATAACTAGTAGTGATTTTCTGGTAGATTGGAATTTAGTCGCCACGTTGAGTTGTGTTGGATTTAAATTGTGACATGCACCTTATTTTTTACGAATGTGCATTCTAAAGATTAAATATCAGTTGCTATAATGATGAAGGAAAGAAAGGTATGATGTTCATTAACACGCTCAGTCAGCATGGCAGATTGTGGCTCTTCTTATTCTAACAAGTGACTTGTATTTAATCTCAGTGGAATGATAAGATTTGAGGATGATGACAATGAACAAAATGAAACCGACGATGAAGTCTCGATTTCTATAAGAACTGAAATGGCACTCCTTGAAGCTGAGAGAGTGGACTTAATAGTCATCGGTACGTACTCGTATGTATATATTAAGTTTCTTTTTTCTATAGCTTTTACCAATATTGTATTATTTCACATGAATGAAGACAAAATATGTTTTATTTATCACATTTTCTTAAAATGTGAATACATAATTACTACACTTAATACAAACGATGTGAAAAAAACGATTATCACATTTTTGCTTTAAAACCTACGTCTGTTGCTTTTGTACTATCAAGTTTGGTTTTCCTCCTGGCGAACTCGATTAATTTGTTTTTGGTATGGCGTGGGTAAATGAAGCGAGCTCGTTGCGTGAGAGAAGTGGAATTAATGGAAGCAATTCTATATCTGGAATATCAACTCACTTTGTGAATTTGCACAACGAACTTCGCACATTATGATTATCGGTAACATCTCGCCCGTAAAATGTTACATTCTCAAATGTAACAGGAGTTTGGGATCTGGGATCCTTCGTAACGATGTTAATGGAAATTAGTTTGCCTCCGTCCATTGGGCACTGAAGGCCTCCTACGTAACTCCTAAGTCTTAGTTTATACTGTGGTCTTTGTGTTCCAACATAGTTTTGGCAGAGGCGCTCACAGTGCCATCTGTCAATGTTGTAAATGTCTTTGTTATGCAACGAATGTACTGTTTGTTCGCCTGCTTAGTTGTGATTTACTGATGTATTCAGGAATATTATATACCAAATTAATATTTTTCGCATGCTTATTTCAGGGTTATTATTTGAGACGTTTTTTATTCACGTTAATTCTTTGTTTTCAGTAAATTTCTCTTTTCTATTCGTCATTATTACCGTCATCAACGATTTTGGCGTTCTACTCTTGGTCATAGGTGTCCTCTAGGAATGAAGCATATACCCAATCTTATATGTATTTATTTTATATACTAGTACTAGTATATGTTCACGTAGTCAACGCCCACAGAGAAGCACATGCACGTCTGTAACCGACATGAAATTGAAGATACATTTTTCAGCCCATCAACCACAAATGGATTAATACCTTACCTACTCTATCTTTCAAACCGGAACGCAACAATGCATGCTTGTATCAGCAGGTCCATCAGTGATACTTCTACAGGTAAACCTCGAATAAAATGTGGCTTCACTACATTCGAAAATTTGTACGGCACGCGTTATTCCATTTTTAGTAACTAAAAGCGTTTGAGGTAATAAACTCCCTGGGCAACTAGAAATTGATTGTAGCTTACTAATAAAAATGAGTAAATATAGCCACCAAGAATATACCCGGTGAACGCTAGCTTTTTTTATTTTCATTGTGTAATTTAAATTGTAGATAATTTGTCCTTACCCTTTCCTTAGTCCAAATCACGCCCTCGCAGTCTGTGTGTGAATGTGACATAGATGTCTATGATCTTACGTAATAACAGTAGGTTGAAGGGGTTGACCTACTGATGGTACGTCGATCTATGTCAAGTGCTCCCGGTTTGTTTTGATGTTATTTTTGATGTGGCATTGTATCTCCGTCACGAAAGGCGGCAACTCATACTAGACTAGATCAAGTTGTTTTATGGGCGGAAAAAAAACTAGTGAGAGGGAGCGACGGGTGTCCGCACTTTTGTTCCCGCAAAACAAATTGTTTTCATTTTTAACTTTATAACGTAACTTCACGCCTGTAATCTCCTAAAGGGTAGGCAGAGGAATGCAGGACACTCCCACGTTTCACCGGTTACGTTCACGTCCCACTATGGAATAGGTGGTGAGCCTATTGCCATGCATCGCCCACAAATCCAGACTCCGAACCACTATTAGTAAATCTAAATTAGAAAGTTTTGTAGTGTTCGACCCGGATATCGAACCCGGGACCTCCTGATCGGCAGTCGCACTTGCGACCAACACGACCAACGAGGCAGTTAGATAAAGAAAAAGAAGAATATGATCATCGTCATTAACAGCTCGTCATCGTCCACTGCAGTGCATAGGCCTCTCCAATAGCACGCAACTGAGCTAGACCTTTACTTCTTCGCATCCAATCAACCATTGTCAACCATTCTGCGTATATCACGATGTCTCCAGGTAGGTATAACGTATAACTCCAATTAGGTAGAGTCACGACTCCACCTAGCTGGAGGCCGAAATAATATTAATAAACATAAAAGTTTGTGTCCTACGCTGTCGTGGATCGGTTCAAAGAGCTCTTTCCCGCTTTCCTCGATATAAAAGGCTAGTGTAATATAGTGCACGTAATAGTCTCGGGGGAAACAGTAATAGGCCCTTTACATCTGTGTATTTACGAATAAAGGGATTCGGAAGGATTCTAATTTAAAACATTGATGGGTGATCCCTGCAATGTTGGACAAATGTTAATATAGTTGGTTTTGAACCCACTGCAAGTGAATATTAAGGGGGATTATAAGGGGTAAGGCGTATATCGCTTTCGTCTAGCAAAGTATATATTACTTCTACAATGAACAATTGAGATATGTGTTTCGATTCGTATGGTGTTTTGACGAGTGCACGTTTATTTATTTGACAAGTCACAATTTTTATGTAAACTTTACAGATCTATTATCTAAGTCGTTTACAAGTACTGAATATATTTTCCGGCAGTCTTGCGAAATGCATTGAAAAAAATAAAGCCAGACTTGGATCCCAAGCCTGGACACCATGGAGCAGAGTCAATGCACGTATTAATGGTGACTCTCTCGTCATCACCAATCTGCAGCTTGGCACAGCAAATAGCGTATATCGCCGAACGTGCACGTACATTGGAACGTTTAGCGAAATAAGTTCTAGCACTGTGGGGTTACAAATCTTACCAGTGATGAGATTGTTAAAATACTCCATCAGTGCCACTTCCCGTCTTACTTTAAGGGAATCATACTTAAGCATTCCTAGTATAAACCAAGTCGGGTATATATACGGGAAACCCACAAAATAGCCAATACTTAAAGTAAAGTCACCTTAAAAATTTCTTTTGGAGTTTTTCTAGCATGAGTATGTACTTTATCACGTGTGGACTCCAGATAATTGCGTTACTTTTTAACGTACTTCTAACAAAAGTGTTATATAATATTTTTATCGCCGCGACACTGTCAAAGTCCTTCGATTGCCTCAAAACAAACCCTAATGATTTGAAGGCTTTACTAGCAACCATACTAATATAGTCGGCAAAACTAAGATCTGGACGCATCAAAATTCCCAAATCTTTTACCGCCGTTTGTCTTTCGAGGGCACTATCCGCAAGTTTATAATCATGCATCACCGGATTGCGTGCGCGCGTATAACAGAACGTCACAGTCCCTAAGAGTAGGGCCTCATGCACCTGGGACTAATAATAATAATACTAATTACGAATACAGATTTAATGGATGCCAAGCGACTATTTTTCCCAAATCTCGAGAGATATTTTTAATAGAAATTAATAAATTGACATTCAAACGGACTATTAGAAATTTAAAACATACACCCGTGTATCTTTGAAGATTTTACTTTCATCCCATATGTTTTATTGAAATGCTCTATATAAGATCTTCAACTAAGTCGTAAATGTAAATAAGTTTTGAAATGTTTTCTTGAAATCACAATTGTTTCTACGTTGACTACATTTACTTAGCAGAAAGTCTGCTAAGTCAATAAAATACTTTATAACATTTCGCTCAGACTATCTTCAGTTAAAAAGGTAGGACGTCTGTACTTTCATAAGAATAATAAAACTTTCCTATGTTGATCATGAATGTGATCGTTTTTATAGTATTTTACGATTTATTATACACATGTGTCTAATTTTAACTGTCGTTCTATGTAAATAGAACTAGGTGTTTCCTAATTTTGTATTTATTAAACCGAATTAGATACGAAGAGTTGGGGACCGTGCTCAGTGGCGTGCTATTGGAGATACGTATTTATAGCGTTAGACGGTTATAAGCTGATAATGATGAATTATGACACCAATGTCACTAAGATTAAATAAATAAGTATATAAATGAATAGACGTTTGTTGATATGTATGAAGTGATCCGTCCGGTGTCAATACGAAATTACAATTGGCGTAGGTAAACGTCGTATCCAATATTGGTTCGTTATCTAAAATTCATAGGTACACGAGCAATAAAACTGCCGCATCGATACGTACACTCGATTGTTTTTGATTGCCATGCCGCTTGATTGGAAAATGCGCTTACAACTGCACAATTATTCCAGTACGAAGGATTCGATCATGAGGATATCGTGCGGTCTGCTCTTATTCATATTCGTTGCCGTTAGAGCGGTTCATGACTACGTGAAGTATGGGCGTGAGTTGACTTTTTTTGATTCTTCATTTACTTTTATATGTAAGTACGTAAGAGCCGTTGTAGTTCCTGTTTAATTCTAATGTAGTAATTTTTATTTCGTCGTGTAAAATGATGTAATTTAAGTGTTCGCGTTAATCAAGAATTCGCAGTGTTTTCTATATTTTTTACAGAATTAACGCTGTGTTCAGCAATAAATCAATTTTTATGATCACACCCGTTATTACGTGCTACAATTAACGAGTGCCGCGCGCTCCGCTCTCATATATCACCGTTTTAATCAATTTCAGGTCCAGACGAAGGTCCCTTTCCGTCCAATCTGATGAACATACCGTATTATTGTTACCAGGCACCGTCAAAGGGCCCGTGCGATCGTATGTATATGGTGTACTTCTTTGATGTGGTGAGAAGAAAGTGTATGCCGATGTTCTACTCGGGATGCGGCGGGAACGAAAATAGATTTAACAGCGAAGCAGAGTGTAAAATACATTGCGAACGACGGAGACATATTTAATACTAGACAAAAAAATGATTTAAAGTAAAGTTTGTACAGATATAAAAAATTCAGAGTTGTAATAAATTCATTATTTTTTCGCTTCGATGATAGAAGTTAAATAGACTGATTTTGAAAGCTAGTCACATGCATTCAACTGATTCATAAACGTTTGTAGAACAATGTTAATCTGCACTCTTTTGGTATTCGAAAATGTATGAATCCCTTTAAATACTCTAGATCATCAGTAGATCGATCTATGTGTGATAGCAACCTAAGCAAAAACTAATCGAGTTTTGCTTCTACAACTTTGTCTTTCTAAGAGACCTTGTGTTTTGTTACTGTAGTTGACTAGACGGAAAAGTCAGCGACCATCTTGTTGCAACATTTTCGATTTAATTCATTCAAAACATGTACTACTGGACAATGGTAAACAGAATTTTTAATATGCTAATCGTTTCATTATTCAATACGATTTATTTCTTGGTGTTAATAAGAACTAAGAAACATTTTTTTTTGGAAAATAGAAAATTACGTACGAATATGAATTATCCATCTTTACTTTATTATTAAATATAACAAAAGGCTGTATCTACCGAGATTAATTTATGTTTATGTATTTTCAAATTAATTCAATTTGAAAGTATTCAGATAATCCAATTATTTCAACCAAGTTTTCCCCAAGGAACTATTTGTGGACGTTAATAAATTATCCTCCAAAGCCCCTGAACTAGACTTATTCTGATATATGGGGTATCGTCGGGCTTATCTTGATTTCGTGTGTGAAATACGGAAAAGGTTCCAATATGTAGACATTGTGGAATCAAATAAAACTAGAGGAACAATTCAATATTGAATCACTAGTAGAATTTCAATGTAAGGAGAACGTGTTGATGGTAATGCGATGAGTAAATCATTTGCGTAATAGTTAAAATATAACAGTGTAATACGATATAATATAGAGTACCATTGTACAATACGATGTACAATACGATTTCTTATCGCAAAGTGTTATCTTATGTTGTTGAATTGTAGGCGTTGAAACTTCACATCGTAAGGTTATTTAGCATCATATATAATTCTGTTAAGTTTTAAATTAAAACCTTAAGGTAGCAATATGTCCTGTGCGTGACGTTTAACACATTAAATAGGATGTTATTACCACTTTAGCTTGGCTCAAATTATCACCATCGTTCTCATTACTAATATCACTTTAAATTTCGCTTCCCCGACCAATATTCAAAAGGCTACCCATTATTCCTGATTCCTTGGTATTTTTTATGACAATAGATTAAATTTAAAAAGCAGGTCCGGCGGTGTTCCGCTGAGTAATTACCTTACATTTTGTGAATGAGCCTTGTTCGTTGCGTAAACTTTCAGAATTGTGCCGCTTCGTGAATATTTTATTTCATTCATTCCCTTCAAAGCGTAGTCCAATTGTTTATGTATACTTATAGCGAGTTCGTGGAGTAGGTTTACGTTCATTACGATTATAAGTATATGTTTGTATATCTATCTATTACTTTATCATTAATTTTTAAGGTAACATATTTTCAAACTGTTTTTAGTTTTAATTAATAATTTTGAATCCGTTGCAGATGCCATTTCATCTTACCAAATATCCGATATTACATTTGCACTACAATATTCCACCATTAAAATGTTATATATACCTATAATATGTATAGTTTATGTCGTGTGTTTCTTTTAAGAGTCATTTCTTCTGAACTGCGGGCGCCAAGTATGTATATATACTTAATATATGCAATATACATCGCTAGGTAGAAGGAATATTTACCTACATTTGTTTGCATTATATTATAAAATATTTTCTTTAAGATAGGAAAAATATTTATATTCTGTGGCACGTAGTCTGCATAAAATTTCTATATTAAAACAGACAATATTCACGGTAATACAAAATGTTAACTTAAGAGACAGAAGTTTAGTTACAGTAGCATTAAATATTACGAGTGTCATAGACGAAGCTTTTCTTTGTTATTTAAAGAAAACTCTGCTAAAAGCCAACTTCGAGGATGCACGCTCAATGTTGCAGTGACATTTTAAAGAAAGCATAGCGCGACATTTGTAACTTTGGAACTTAATTCATTATGCTTTGTCTGCAACAAATAATGTCTATGTTGATTACTTATCGTTTCTTCGCAACAAATATTATTTTGTTTTGTGGTCATTTATTTCGTTTAGTTTACAGAAATACCTAGTTGTGTAACTGGTACACAAATATGCTTCCAACTGCGAAGCAGAATGGTGACAAACTGAGATCAAAGGGTTTTATAGTCATAAGGGGATGCTTTGACTAAATGGCACTAAGGTTTGGAGGCACTGACTACTTGCCTACAAGGTGCACTAAAATATTTTAGGTACGAAATGTGAAAGAGGATTGGTCTCTCTTGGCAAAATCTAGACAAAACGAGCTGGAGAATGTTTGCCGACCGACTGCAATGACCTAATCCAGAGGCCGTTTCGTCAAAGCAAATCTACCAAAGCGGTGAAAGCATTGAAGATCGAACTCACAGGAAACGTTATTAATTCTACCGACCACGACCTTCTATACCCGATCCACCAAAGAGAGAGATGGTTTCCTGAATAGATAAAATGCATAAATAGAAGTTGGGATATAAGTCGTCTGGAATTAAATAAATCTTCTGCTGATAAAATTCTTTAAAATGCCGCTGAATGTGGTAAGTCTTATTCAGTACAAAAAAACATGTAAGATTTTGAAACTCGAAAACAGCTGTAATTGTATTCGATCAACGCTTCAAATCGTTTTCTAGTAATCCTTAGTTGAAATCCTTAGTACACTTTGTCACTTGTAAATTGACTGAGTAATAAATTCATGTCTTTAACAAAGTGAAGCTCTCTGTCTGGGTTTTTAACGTCAAATGTTTTGACGTACAAAAATAAATATTTAGCATGAAACCGGGAATGCATGCATGTAGTGTACCTACAAACAATATGAGTGGCAGAGCCTGAGCTGTCTTTTGTGATTTGTTTGAATACGCTCGAGAAAGAGCTTGCTCGAAATTGTGAGGGCGAAACCAAGAGTGACGTAAAATGACAATCAAAGAGTACTACAGTGCACTGTAGTACACTGTATGAAAATGAAAAGTGTTGGTAAATTTTTAAGACGAGTTTTTCCAATGGTTATGTTGGTATGAGCGGTCTATGTTGGATTGAAACGGACGGGAATCTGTATGTTTAGAGCCGTGATCTTTGAGTAATTAAAATTTGCATTGTCCATAGTCTATAAGTATGTACATCCTGACTTACAAGATATTTCATTGTTACTGCTTGATATTAATTTTGGCGGAATACCAACAGCACAGTAGTTGATTCAAGGTTAGGTATATATAATAAAACTTAGAAAAATCTGGTATTCGTGTGTTTTTACTGTAAGCACTGTTAGCTCACCACACGAGGCTCAGTTGTAGATTTTATTTCAGAAGATCGGATATTATTTTAAATTAAAAACACAGTGCGGTATATTTTTAAAAAATTAAATTGTTGCCTGGGAACTTCGTATTATATTATTAATTTTCGAAATGCGTAAATAATTTTTTTTCTGTCTGCTACATTTGCCCATCAAACCAGCTAAATCGATTCCGCTGGGTTTGAAGGTAACTTAAATTTCGTCAAACGATATGGGATACTTAGTATACATTATTTGAATCATCCCACAAAACGTTAAATCAAATGACGATAAATTGAATGTGAATTATTTGTTTTTCCATGCAAATTAAATTATTTTTAATAATGGCTTGATTATATTGATGTC
>DWMG01001984.1:0-14023 GCA_018244855.1 Elbella merops | reverse complement strand
ATCTCAGGAACCCAAGCCAACCTCACCTGCACGTGGTACACCCTGCTATAACAGACGAGGCTCTGGCGACCGGCTGAATCTTTAACTTAGGGCTGGTTGATCTGGAGAAGACAGTAACAAAAAATGTGCTTTAAAAAGACGTATGTAAATTATTTAACTTTCAAAATATTATTATTAAATCATAAGAAAAATCTTCATCACTGCATCGCGTGGTGATATAATAATAATTAGATCATAATTATTAGGATGCTGGAGTATGCTCCAGGGCTTTTGCATATGAACGAGAAACTCAAAGTCAACAATGGGACGTAAAAGTTACCGTCAATAATCATTTTATTACTAGCTTTATAAAAGTATCCCCCGTTTGTGATTACAATCTCTGCTGGGGTTGTGATAAGTTTTGATACATAATTATTTCTTTAGTTTAAACAAGCATTAATTAAAAACAAATTAACTAAAATGCATTAACTAAACAATTCTCTCCTAGGACACAGCAAACTTAGAGCGCAAACAGTATTAATAGTTTATGTAAAACGGTTAGCGTGACAGAGTACAGATAAATAATAGATTGAAGAGTTCAGCGACCATTTTAACTGCACTTTATACGTTACGACTAGATTACAATTCGACATATCGTAACTGCTGTTACCTGTGACTGATACCATGTGGTGTGCAACAAGAAAATTAATGCAATTTTAACCATTGGCAACTCAAATAACTGTAAACAAACATAGTTTCGAGCGGATAGTAAGAATCGGCTAATAATTTAAAATTCAGCCACTCATTCTGGGAGCTTTGGTTCAAGTTCTGGCGCGCAGTCATTACAAAAAGTTCGTTTTAAGATTAAATGTCACTTGCTATTGCTAGAAAAATCATGGGCTTATTGTTAGTGCTAGCTAAATATAAAATTAATTTTTGAATTTTTGAACTAGAGAGAAAATATTAGAATAAAATAGTCAGCCTAACGTGTCCAACCACTTCTATCCCAGGTTTTCGCACTATTTGCCTTCCTTTGATACCTTGTGTACGGTTTTAAAAAATCTTTATCAGTACGTAATTTTTGCTTCAGAGTGCAACAAAATAAATAAGCAGTAGCGTTTATAAGAGAAGTTTATTAACACAGTTACTAATGCAGCAAAATGCATCACGTACAGAAATCAAAATAAAATCTATGGTACACTTCGCACGAGAACACGCCGAGTGGACGGTTCCATACAGCGCGCGGCGGCGAGAACGATCGGAACGTTGAAGGAACAAATTAAATAAAATCCGCGATGAAAATTGTTAAAATCCGAAAAGAAAATTGTTGAAGCTGGTTTTATTTTGCGAAACTACTCAGTTGCAGAAACTAACTGCACTCGGATGCTGATGCAGCTAAACAATGGCGTGTTAGTTAGTATTTAAGTCATGATTTCGCTTCTTGATTTTAAAATAGAAATAATCTTCCCTTTTCCATTCTATTCATTTTTATTGGCTGTTTTCTATCTCTCTGTATTATATAAAACGATGTAGAACTAGCTGGTTGGAAGTGTAATGATTGGTGGCATTGACTGGTGAACTGAGGTTTGTGAGTTCTATCCGATTCGTAGATATTATCAGCAACCATAGCACTGAATTAAACGGCTTTGTGTGTGTTTTCTTAAGACATGACGGAAATGTTTGGACGGAAAGGAAATATTTAAGAACAGTCTGGTTTACATAGCAAGGGTTTGTTTTGTTTGGAAGCAGTGTATTTAGTGCGTTAAAGTACTCTGAGGATGTGCACCTGTAACGCATCTACAAAGTGCCACGAATCTATTTCGTTCGGCAATATCATTATTATTAACATTAATCTGTTTTTTAATATGAGATTAAAATGTTGTAATACTTTTGTATAATATAACTTTAATAGTTTTATTAAAGTCTCTTTATGAATTTGAACACGTAAAATCCTGACATATAAACGTCTGCTGTCTGTGTAAACCTATAAATTGGCTCAAAATAAGCCTAGCCATGCGAGCTTGGAGCAAATAAAGCGGTTTGTTTAGCAAGCATATAGAGGTTTTTATCGGAAAAATATGGAGGACGAACGGTTTATAAAAAGGGAAAAGTTTGACGTTTGACGTTAGTTTAGAGTTTTGGAACTCGTAATTATAGTCCGAATATGTTAGGGTTCCGTGACCAATGAACAAAACATTTTGTAGGTACATATATTATATTTTGAAATATTATATGAGTTCTGATGTATTCAGAAATATAACTCTATCAGTAATACATCTATGTATAGAAATATATGTCTGTTCATTTTGTAGTTATTGCATCAAATCCTGGTGGTCACGTCTCACTTTACAAAATTATGTCGATTTGAAGAGTAATTATCGTACTACTGAAGGACGATATGGTGAAGAAACCTGCACACGGTAGAGATTGTCATATTTTTTTATAAGAGCCAGCGTGGCAGGTTATGATGTTGACCCTTTTCACTCTGAGACGAGACCCTCGTCCAGCGGTTTTTTATATTTGGCCAGGCAGACACGCCCACGGGCCATCTGATGGTATCTATTGTTCCGTGGATTTTTCTCCATATCGATAGTTATCACACCATACAAGCTGCTTGTAAGGTGAAGAATAGTTAAAATACATTAAGTTTAAATGCTAGTAAGACAATTTTTCACATACGAAACACCGCAAGAACGAAGTCTTGTGCTACCATAAACTGCTTATCCGGAAACGTTCTATTTCGAAAAAGCACACGAAACACCGGGGTCGCGTATTGTGAGTTAAAATTACGTTGATATTGTAAAAAGGGTTAATTTTTTTCATACCGCGTTAGTGCTTTTACTTAAACTAGGTTATTTTCACGTTAACTCTCGGTGGACCTATAAATTTTAATTGTTTCTGTTCCATTTATTTTAATTGGACGAGGGTTCATAATATAAATTTAATATTTTTGACACGTACGATGGCAAACACACATAAATTAGTAGTTTCACGTAAAAATGTATTTTTACTACAAAATCATACCTCAGTGCATCTCAAATATATTTTAATTTTTTTTTATATGACTCACATAACAAGTTGTTATTTGTAACATTAATCTTATTACTAATAATAACAGAAGTAACTGACGATAATAGTCCGATTCTTAGGTCATATGTGAAATAGGTTGCAAACGTTCATAGTCATCTCATTTATTTAGTTTAAAAATGGAGCTGGCTTGAAGTATTTACTAATTGGAAGCAACTTCAAATAGCAGGTAACTGTATGAATGTTGTCACGAGATGATAAATGTGATACAGATATTAGACAAAACACAATGATATTTTAAATGACTTTCGACGCCGCTTTTCTGACCAATCTTATATTTGGGTTAGAACAAATACTAATTTTCAAATCATTTTTCGCTGATTTTAATCCATTACGAGAATATGACAATAATGTATTATTAATAACACGAAAACCAAGTCAAGAATGGTGAATTAATGTTGTGTCGTAAACATTAGTACCGGAAAGGAAACGCATGTCGTATTTTCCTCTCTCCCTTTATGTAACTGTAATTTATTTTGTACAGTCGTATAAAATGTACTTCACAAAATCTTGTCACAATTATTAATATCATAATGTAATTTTATGTACCAACCGATAAAAGACAAAACGAAAGTTTTTTGGAGGGAGTGAATAATAAAATGTGACAGGCGTTGTTTTTTCGGCCTCGAGTATTTGACGCCCGTGTTTCCATGCGGCCATGTGAATGATTAATATACTTATTTCATGTTTCACATTCCGCGTTATATAAAAAAGCCATAAATATATCTTTATGTATGTCACGCTTGATAACTTTTGATAAGTTTCAACATTAACTTAACTACTTCATAAGTTTGATATACATATATTAATTAGGGACTAGGTATTTTTTTAAACAGTAATTCTGTGTCATGTTTATCGTTCATAGCACGCATAGTTTTATATATTAGACAATATAATGGCAAGGATTTTACAATTAAATTATTTAAAATAGTTTTATTCATTTTTAGCATTAAATTTCAAGGCATTCAGAAACTCATTATGTTGTTGAATACTTGTGGGTTCTCATTTACAACTTCCATACATTGCCTTATGATCTGCAGTTCCCTCTAATGGTCAGAGAGACTGCTATGTCAATTGGTACTGCATACTAGAGTCTAGAGAGTATTATTAAACTCCTTTTTAGTTGTTAGTGCCCATTTGTAGTTTGCATCCTTAGTGTATTATTATTAAGAAAATCGATAAAATATTTAACACAGGATAAATTCTGGCAACTTCCGATTGCAATAATGAACGATCCGACGTCGGTACTGTAAATCAGTTTGCGTACACAAAAAGTATCAAAAGTAAGTAACATATCAAAATGTTCTTTGATCTCCTTATAGCATGACTTGATAAATCGTTGTATACGTAAAACATTTACATTACACCGAACAGTACAGAATGTGCTTGGACAAATAATAATAAATCTTATGTCAATCGACTAAGTTTCAATTTACATTGCAATAACACAGGACTTACGATGTTCCGTCGCGATTGCGTCTCAATTCGTGGACATGACTATTTACGTAGATTTAATGAAAACTCATCCAAAAATTAAGCACACACTGAGCAATGACAATCGAAAAGATGATAGAATACTGCCCGGGGTTTGAATATCGCACTCCTACTATTGAGCAACCAGGTGCTGATAAAGATTATACAATTTTACAATTTTTCTACTTTTACCAGTAGGAAGAATTAGCAGGAAACCGTAGCACTTCATACCAAATTAAAGTAACGTCAAAATAATGACGTTTAAGTCAGTCAAATATTCGGACAATGAAGACAGAACATTTTGTTTCTTTCGAAATGATCTGTTAAAATATTAATTTATTTTTAATTTAACCGCGCAAAAAATTATGATACGTACAGACGTATATGATAAATAAATTTAAAACGAAGCTACATAACATTTACGAGTAGAAACACGTCTCAGTATCTGTGAAATAACATTTCGTTTCTTGCAACATTTCCAAGGCGCGATGAGTTCACGCCTTCAAAATGTTGCAAAGACAATGTATGCCACGTAGCTCGCTAAAATTATCATCTGACCCCAAGGACTTGTTCCATCGCGGTGAGGCGACGACGAACTACTTGATAAGATTTCAAAAGCATAACATTTAAATTGTAGTTTCGCTAAGGGAAATAATCGTCATCAATGTTTTTACAGAAAGGCAGTGTTCACTATTGTTTTTAAGTTTAAATAGACCGTTGTTCTAGTTAAAGCAATTCAGGAGGTTCCTGAAATAACGGTTAGACGTAAACTTATCTTTTAAGACAGGAGTAATCTATCTAGCACAGAATACCTACTTGTGCTTATTACACAAACATTTATTCTAGATAGGAATCGAATCCACGACCCCCGGCGCAACAGTCATGTTCACTAATCACTGCTCCAAGAGCTAGGGATTGGATGTATTGCAAGTTGAAAACGGTGAATAAAGGTAAGGACCTTCAACCGTTACCTACATTCATATAATGACCGTTAAAATTTTCATGATAGTACCCTGTTTAAATGTGAACTGTGTTGAATCGTTAAACGTTATTGGAAAACACATGAAAAAGTTGACACTTGAAGCATTATAGGTATGGTTCACCGTGTCAGTTAGTAGTAAATTATCCTCGCGATGTCTATTTTCTCGTAGTATGACATTCTTACAGTAAAATACTAGAAAACGGTACCCCCACATCCTTTATCCGTCAGTGAAACGAGCGGTTAAGCCCTAACTTTTTCCCTACGCTTAACTCGGCCAACTAACCGTGAAATTAACCCCGATTTCCGAAGAAACAATTTCGTATGGAGCGTTTTAAGTCTTTTTTATTTTTTTTTTGCGTACCGTAATCAAGGATTTTTGTGTTGCGCTGGTCATTTTTTTGCAATAGCAAAAAAGGATTTTATACCGTTCATTATGATTAATATGGATATGTAGTATTTATTGGAGTGAGCTCATCATTTTTGAGGTCGATGGGTCGAAAGTTCACAGACGTGCCTACGCAGACAGCTTACGACATTCACTAACATTATTTGTTTTAATGGTTTGTATTTTGGATAATATGAAACGTTAGGTAAAATTCTTTATAAACATTTTTCTTTTGCATGCGGATGTGTGTGAAATGGACATGTGTGTGAAATGGATGAATATATGAATAATACCTTTTGAACGTGGTACAAATCGACTGAAAGAAGACTAGGAGTTCTATAAAGTGTGATACAAATAAAATAAATAAAGGACCTTGTACATTTGTATCTTGAACAGCTCGACTCGTGTTATGTCTAAGCCACCCACGCGTTATGTCTCCTTTACGCTGATTCATTGGGTTAGCAGATGTACCACTATTAATTAAATTAAATGTAAACTGTGTTTTAAAAATTTCCAAGTAACTATTCAACAGTTTGTTATTGTTTATACAAGTTCTTTTTCCCGTTCATATTATTGTTACTGCCAATAAAGTTTATGATAGTAAAAATAATAAATATTATTAAATGTACCGTAGTTGACGATTTAAGTTTATAAACTTTTATCCTCGGCAACCCTTATCAATATTTTAGAATATAGGTACTATTATCATCAAACCATTTCTCATAGTGACGGGACTCCAGAATGATCCAGAAAGACACCGGTAGGGTCATAATCACTATACCCATTTATATTTCGAATCACATACAACTCATAATGTGACTTACATCAGACTATATGATATAACTTTTTAAATTGATGAATTTAACAGCGACGGCTAATGAAAGTTCTGTACAAACACTGATAACGACTTTTTTGCCACGAAACCGTATTAATATTTATTGCAACCTTCGACGCACCGAGTCAATAATGCACAAACAGTTCATTACGGCCCGCACCTGTTCTAACATCATCCATCATGCGCTCTGTGAGGCTTAGTGCGGGCAAAATGAAGTGTAAAACATCGTTAAAGCTGTACGAATGGTTTCTAGTTGATAATGATGCGAGGCTAATCACTGTTTTCGCCCGAGGGTCTTTGCGGGTGAGATCTGGTTAACACCTCCCCCCTCATTACTGGAACCTACTAGAAATATTATCGTTATGCTCCTAATTTAAAATAATTTATGTATTGCAACAGGTAATAAATAAGGTGGTCTGTAAAAATTAACAATTTAAAATTTATGGTTAATAGTCGACATAACTATATGTTGTAAAACTGAATAACAAAAAATAATTGTAATCTAAATTAAATAAAAATAATGATGTAATAATAAAGAGAATTATAAACTAAAATATCTAAAAGAAAATAGTAAACACGATTTTAAAATATTATTGACAGTACAAAGGATTGCGTCGTTGGGCGCGTGGTTGCAAGCGCGTCTTCAGATTAAGAGGTCCTGGGTGTGATTCTCAGGTGGGTTATTATTGGATTATTCTAATCTAGTAGTGGCTCAGAATCTGGATTATGTGCCCGGTATATGGCAATAAGCATACTCCCTATTCCATGATGGGACGTAAAATTTACTCGAACTGGTGGATCGTGGGAGTGTATTACATCCCTCTACTTACCTTTACGAAGAATACAACCGTGAAGATAAAAAAAACGTCGAATAATAGTAAAATTGAAATAAGGCTGAAAAGGACAATTATTAATTTATAAAGTTTTCTACTGTAATGAATTTTTAGTCAGCTAACTCAATATTTACTGCGTGAATAATTAAACAACATCGAAGTATCGTTTCGCAGCAACATTCGTATTTTCCCGATCCTAATATTTCACAATACTAACATTAATTTAATAACGATTCACCGGAAGCAAATATTTTGCCTGTTCCGCTGACCGAGGGCTTTCTCGGCATTAATTACTATTCGCTTTCGTTGTGTTAGCTCATAAAAGGATGCGTATATATTACTCGTAAGTGCAGCCAGTATTTTACGAGGTAGCAATAATTTACCTCTTTGTGTTTTGGTAACAGAAATATAAAGAAAGTTATGTGTTTTCTATATAGGCGCAGCAAAATGCGCTGGCCGCAGACGACAGCAGCGTAGGCAGTTCGAGAAGCTGTCCTCTCTGATCCCAACCTGCATATCCAGCGTGGTGATTATGGGCATAAATCCTTCGGAGGAGGCCTGTGTCCAGTAGTAGAGTCAGACAGGCGGATATTGAAGATGATATATGTATGTATATGTTGTATTTTTGGTATCTCTATAAATAACACCGATATGAAATAAATGTAAATTATTTAATCGCCGTAATAATCAAAGGCTGTTTTCATTGATGCATTTATTTATGTGTTTCCATCCAACTATTTATCCATGCAGTTATACGTTCATTCATGGTGACTATACATTATTGTATTCTGTTCAAACTTTTGAAATTTTTTAAATTTTTTTTTTTTATTTAAATCTAACGTGGAAACTTAAAAAGACAAACATTACGAGTACTAACTCTAATTGGCAACTGTTTTCTATCAATTGGACCACAACATATTACAATGCGTGGGTGAGAAAACGCACAGTTATCAAAAAGTGTTTGTACAATGAAATGTGTTCCGAATGCACAGAACGCATATATGTATATGCATACATACTGGCGTGTATTATAACGTATTAATATATTTAGATATTCGTACATCAAATTAAATATATGTGTACATACATTTTTCACATCTAAATAGTTATAAAAAACACTAGGTATACATATAATACTACATATAATACTACATAAATACTACATGATTGACAATTTAATATACAGCAAAAGCAGTGTTTAGTATGAAACATTTTACTAAGGTTCTATTTATGATGCATTTAAATCGTCCATCATTCATTCAGTTCGTCGTTCTAAAGGAATGCAATTTAAGCTTAAAATCGCATATTACATTTATAAACTGAGAGGCAGCTGCGTTGGCTACTGGAACCGTAAGTTATGATTGCTTTAATAAAATAGATTATCGTATCGTATCGTATTCGTTAATTACAAGTTATGCAACGCAAAGTTGATTTGAAAGGGCATATTTCATTTTTGAAAAACCCGTACTTTCAATTTTAACAATTGCTTTCAATGATATTTATTGAAAAACAATTTTATTAATAAATAACAATATGAAATGAATTAGCATACTGCAGTTTTCATATTTACTCATATGTTCAATTGCTTTTAACTGTGCCGAACAAAGATGGCGTACAGTATTGTTTAAAAATAAGGCCGTTGGAGTCAATGGCGCCAAGTATTTAATGGATACTACCTTGACTACCAGTACGAAGTCGGATTCACATTTGTACTGGTATATATGTACATACCGACGTATATCGTGCCTTAAAATAGCCGAACTTGGAGAGACTAAATGATAGGGTATAACCTATTTATCTATAGAATTTGTCTATGGATGTGTTTCTGGATACCATATACTATGTATACAGCCGTCTATGGATTTACATTATTTAAACAACGTAATAAATATAACTTGTTGTAGGTACGTGTGTAGTGTAAATGTGTCGACCTGTCCCGAGAACTCTAAAAATCATGAAGGGAATCTGTATCTTAATCAATCTCAAAATCGAGGAGGGAAGAGCCATCCCAAAACGAAATTTTGGTATGCAAATACAATATAGATAAACATATTATTTAAATATTATAATTAATGTGGATATTATTGTTCCAATTTAAAATTAGACAATAGCACACACTTAAGCGTGAACGCAAACCGTGCTTAAAGACATCAAAGTACATAAAGACTAAAGTGGAACGCAAGTTGTGTTAACTTTGTGCAAAAGGGGAAAGAAAACTGAAGTGCGTATTTATAAAAAACTGTACACAATAGTGCAATATTGTTACTTTTAGCGCTATTTGCACAATTGTTCAGTTGCTTTGTTGGATGCAGTTAAGTGCATGTAACAAAGCGAGAAGCGGTATTGTGTTTAATTAGGTCATTGGAGTGAATGACCAGCTTCCGATTCCTATAAATGCTTTCTTTGAAGGTAACAAGTGGTGTCATAAAGGAGTCATTTGTTTACCCAAGATGAATACCACAGAGCGAAGGTCAAACAGAAGTGGATTGTAAATTTTATATTAGTGGGACTTGAGAGTGAGAGAGCGAGTTTCCAAGATACTTAAAGAATGTTTACATGGTGTGGTTTTCAAGGTTTTAAAAAAAAATATTGGTTCAGGTATTGTAAAAATTGGTTCCGGTGTTGTAAATCGAGTAGTATTAAGCCTTTGAATATTTGAAGTCTGTACCACAATAATATCTTCGTAAGTCATTGTTAGCAAGTCAAAGTCTGTTTAAAGTATTCAAAATATTTGGTATGTCACTTGTTAGCGAGTATTATGTTACTTACTGTATCCTAACACCGTGCCTGTAAGCGACACATTTTTCATGCAAAAATGATTTTTTTTTTTTTAATAAACAACTTTTGCAATTTTCTTACAACGAAAGTGTGTTATCACACATTTATAGACAACTTCTATTCTATAATTTTTACTCGTATCTAAGTTCATATTCTAATATTTGTACATATCTAAGTTCTATTCGAAGTTGCGTGTAGCTATCTATAAGCAGTCTTAATTATTTCTAATTAAGTGACTTGTCAGTCTTTTTACTATCCACAATATAGAAAAAACTGCCTCAATATTTGCAGACATGTCTGCTTGATAATGCTCTATAGCTAAATGCGACATAGTGCTATAATTCATGTTGTGTGCCGACGATATCAGCGTATCGCCCTGTCGCTTTCTTTGTGATTTTAGTGTAAGGGTAATTATAATGTAAAATATATGTTACAATTATACCACATGTAATACATATACATACATACATATGTGTGTATATTATGGACACTCGTGTTTATGAGTGATACGATGAAAAGGACGACGACGATGATGATGATGATAAAAATGTATTGTAGACTTGTTTTAGGAGCAAAAGCAATTTTATATACTTACCTACATACATTGGCATACATTTTCTAATTTTGTGTAAAACATTAGAGTGTTTACGTTATATCGATGAATTAATAATTCGACAGTAGGCATTCGTACACTGAGACTCATCCAGTACTTCATGTTAAAGCGAACTGAACAATTATCACCCATATAATTAATTACCCATTAATTACACAAGCAATAGGATAATTTTGATGTGAAGCTTTAAATTATAGATTTAAACTTTGCTTCCAATATACGAGTAGATATTTTTAATCACTCTGTATTTCTGATCACTGCATGAATGCATACGTTTAATTTTCTAACCTAATCATAATATTATTGCGCAGCTCTGCTCTTCAGGGTTTCAGATATTTGCGTTGCTTGAGGACTTTCTACCTAAAGTTATGAATAGATAAGTCAAGATTTCGTCAAGATGTCTGTCAATCGACTATCTCCTTAAGACAAAACCAATGAAAACGTAGTTTTAACCGGAGCCAAACTGTATTAATCATCCGAACGAGCGCATGAAGTCATCTTCTAATAATAAAACAGAATTTTCGGTTAAAATGTTATTTAGTATCAAGCGATACTTGGCGGAAATCCATTGTTATAGAATGTAAAATTGTTTTGTTAAAATCCGTGAGCAAATGTATTTTCTTATGTAAGGAATATAAACGAGCGGGAAGCAGTTATATATTTCTGCTGCTGTGTATGGATATTTGCAGCGAACTTTGATCGGTACTGTTAAGGCCGGAAATAGGTCGTAAGAGTACGTTGTGAGGAAAACTGCCCATCGTAGAGCCCTCCATAAAATTCCTAATGTGAGTGAAGTTTGGTTACCAGAAAGGAGACCTGAGGTTAACAGTGGAACAATAAAAATGAATAATATTATTGATGATGGAATAAGGTCTTATTGCTAAGTTAATATTAATTGGAGAGAAGAAATATGTTAGAACAGTGTCAATATTTAAAAAGCTAATTTTCAAATGTTAGCTCTCCTCTGAGCTTTTGCTCAAACATCGTATTAAGACTCCTTTAATATCGGTGACACATATACATCTCCTCTGCTAACTAATACGAATGGTAAATTGGCCACCTGTCTGTGTGTCGTGCCCTTGTCTTAAAAAGAAACATCTAATAATTACTACAAAGCGCTTCAGAGCTGACGAGTTGTCCACGTGCTGGAAACGGTTGGAAATAGACCGGGGCCAGTTTAACCGTGTTAGTCATCTGTACGTGAATCACAAGTGTGGCTCGATTTGATGTTATCGATGTAAACGATATCAAATGTTTAACGTTTCATATTATATGCCACTTCTCTGGGGCACGCGGTGCACTTGGTCACACATAAATCAATGATAAAAAAACGTTTGTATAAATTAGTTTTCAATTGCTACATTAATTAATTAAAAGTGCCGAAGTAGTGTTCCTAACGAGATGGCGCCAATTGTATTGTCAATTACTAACGGAAACATTTTAAATTCTGTACATTGTGTACTCTAGTATGAATTTAAGACAAAACACAGAGAAAAGGATAACATTTGATAAAAGATAAATTACCTAATTATTTTATCAAGATCAAGGCACTTAATTATCAGCTAGATTGTTACTTCATAAATACGATATAATTCTCCTTAGATATTAATTTGTAATATAATCGGTCGCGTCTTTGTCCTATTAATAACATAATTATGTTCTTTCGTCACCCCTTCATCATAACGCAGACATCGCTATCGTAAACTGTTTTCAGGATACTGCGCAGTTACAGTTTGTCAGTGACTCAGTCATTTGTCAGTTAATTAGTCAGTCATAATTTTAATCTTCATTTTGTAGGGTGTGGAGGTAAATATTTAAGATGTTTCGAAAATGGATAAGGCTACCCCAATCGCTTTGTTTGAGAATTCGCTTAATATCGCGATATTAAATTTTATATGCGTTTGTTTTATGAGAATAAATAACATTCAGTGTTACCATAGGTGTGTAGGTGTGTAGTTTATGATGTTGATAAAATAATAAAAAATCGCGGTAAAACTTATTGTCTAGGTCTTAGGTACTATTTGCTGATAGTATAACCATACACATATGTATGTTGTTGTTAAACAATCAAGCTTTTTTGCTTTTACTGGTGATTCAGTAAACTTCAGCACAGTGTTTATTATAATGGCAACATTGGCGTGACTTTATGTAAATCGAAATTTATGTTAATGTTTATAAACTATAATTTACGTTGAGGATAAGGTTACTAAACCGAAAATTGTTCGAAATATAAACTAATTATTTAAAAAGTTGTTCAAAAATCCACAATTTCCCAACACGGATATTATTTCCATTCATTGATATCAATAAAGAGCCTCCTCAAAGTACCATCTAACAGACAAGTAGTGTTTCCGCGAAGGAAATGTTTACGATGTCCATCAATAGTTGTATAATGTAAATCGAATTTCTCTATTTGCATCCTACACTTTGCGCTATTGCGTTATATTGAAAACTCAATAAAAGCTATTCGCAGTACACGGTAATGGTATCTGTTGAGGATACACTCGTAAATATAACAACTTGCATAGATTTTGTAAACACAATAAACATGTTTTTGTTTTGTAACACTGGAAGAAAAGGGATGGTATGAAGTAATATTGAGAAAATTATGAACAAAATGGAACGCAAAATATGAAAAGTACATTTTAATTCGGTTTGACTACAACGCAAAAATAGCATTGTAGTTTATGTCATCGTTCCGATCTGAGGATTTCAGATTCCAAATCGTTGCATATACTTCGGATTTCAGGAATATATGTTTTATGTACACGATCGCTCGTTATACGAGTACTAGCGAAGGACAGAATATCTGAATTTACGAGATATATCCTAAAAAGTTTTCTGTTAAATGAATATTGTCGACATGGTACACGAGGGTTTTAATATATGTATGTCATTCTAACAGGACATTTTTGTACAATAGGAACGTAAGAATAGTTAATGAGAAGAGCATTATTATGATGATTATGAAACTATTTATGTTTATATTAATTTTAAAATGTCTTGACATTTAGAAATAGTCTTAATTTATTGTCAATTATTATTATTATTTATAAGT
>DWMG01001983.1:0-14025 GCA_018244855.1 Elbella merops | reverse complement strand
TCCTTCACCGTTAGCAAGTGATATTTAAATTTAAAAC
The DNA here is from genome assembly GCA_018244855.1 of Elbella merops. Classification (NCBI taxonomy): domain Eukaryota; kingdom Metazoa; phylum Arthropoda; class Insecta; order Lepidoptera; family Hesperiidae; genus Elbella; species Elbella merops. The sequence continues at coordinate 13,988 of DWMG01001983.1, read as the reverse complement.
GCACTTTTCTAAAGAAGTGCGCGCCATAGATGATATAAGCCGATAAGGGTTGATATTTTATATATCAACCCTTATCGGCTTATATCATTTAAAAATATCCTGCTAATTGTAGGTATTCAGCATATTATGTTAAACGATTTTTGAAAATTGGTGCGTTGTTTGAAAATTGCGGTTGCGGGTTAAATTGTGACCAGGAATGGGATCTACGAGTAACAGTACATTAAGTTTTTCATAATAATATGTTATTGTATATTGTCTTGTTACTTGATCGAAAAAGTGCTTCCAATTATTGTCGTGTTAGGTAAAATGTATATAGGCATGAATTAAAATGTCTGTCCGTCGTATTACCTATGGATTAATTTTGAGTAAACTTTTTAGTTAGACCAAGCATTGATTGCGGAAGATTATAGTGAATTTGTGAAGTTCATTCCAGATGTATTGTTTCGTCGCTGACACAAAAATGAAGCTGCAAATCTCAACTCAGCTATTCCAAAGGAAAACTTTGTAAAATGGTTTTATTTAAAGCAATAAATTAACTTGCACCAAAATAATCATAGTCAATTTCGCCACCTTTTCATACTTACATATTATTTTTGCTACAATGTTATCGTAACCCAGATTTTATACCACAGATAAAATATTTTCATTGATCGAACTGATTTTTTTTTAACTTGTAATTTTTATTTAAACCCACATTGGACTGTTGGACGGAGCGTCCGAAATAAAATTGTTCAATTGCGACGATAATGCTGCTGTCACGCTAATTGATTTACGACGTTGATTTTTTATTCTACATTACAACGCTCTGTATACAACACACATGCTTCACCAAGCACGATCAGCGATTGGCGAGTATAAATTCATTCGCTTGCGCTAGAAGGTAAAAGTTTCTTATGTAGGTACTCGAAACTGTAGAATGAAACTTTGTTCAAAGCTCAATAAATCTGGAAATTATAAAATAACACTTATATAATTGATATATTCTGATAAGTTTTTTATCTCCTCTACCACCACCGAATGATTGATCCACTACTTAGGAAAACATCAGTAGGTATACATATCTGCATGTTTATTATTATGTCCAATTGGTGGCTCTTTATAGAATATTTTTATAGTTAGTGTATTTATTTTTAATTCTACTTCTTTTGTTTTAAACACTAACCGAAAATTCTCACCTACACCATATTGATAAATAAATTACACGTGAAAACTTTATTAATTTGTCGCTGTCTAGAAAATTCTCGTTTCTCTCGCCTATCGCTCTTTGATGACAATGTGACAGGTCATCGCGTGACGCGGCACGAATTATGAGCTGAATTGACACACCATATGTCACAGGCCCTCACGTTATTGCTCGAAATTGACGTAAATGTACGCTCTGTCGTTTATGTGCTCTGAGGCCAACTGTTAAATTACCTCGTTTTGTTCAGTTCTGGGTAAACGGGGAACGGTCCGAATGTGTCCGACCTTTATGCTCGGAAAAATTAGTAACACTTTTCTCATTATCACAACATTATCAAAAACTGTTTTCGTTTGCGTGGAAGTGGTTTGTTTCTTATGAATGTAGTCTTAAAGTTTTTTCAGAATCATCATCATTATCAGCCTATTCCCGTCCACTGCTGGATCTTCAGCTCTTTGCATCCAACCACTGCCAGCCACTTTGCGTATATCGTCACTCCATCTAGCTGGAGGGCGTCCTTTGTTTTATACTACAATCATAAAATAGTATTTTCCCTACATTTATACAAATACAATACACGTAACAAAGTCGCGACTATGTGAATTGTAGCGAATTTATGGACAAATTTTAAATATAGCGCCTCTAATAATTTACAGTCAGCCAAGGAATTATGTTGTAACCTGTCTTGAATCTCAGTGCATTGCAGTATTTTTGGAAAATATTTTTCTACTTGCAACACCCTCATTATTAGATGTCACTCAATTCAGTCGAAAGTGTCGAAGCATACGCTGTCAGAAATAATGACTTCCGCGCATTTTACGCTTCTAGTTTCAAGGAGCCACCTTTATAGTCGTAAAAAAACATATATGTAAAATTCTATTAACGCAATTTTTTTTATTTTTCTATGATTTGGGTCCAAAATTATCCAACCAGACATGAAGTTCTAGACAAAATTATCAAATACATATTAAACACGGAGAAAAAGTACAGAAGTGGGCTTCAGCCACCTTGTATCGTTCTCTCCTTTTAGAACCATATCTTTTATTCTTAAACCATGACATTCATAGGAGATGTTAATATGTTTCCTACGAAAAGTGTCATTGATGGTAATCTACTCGATGGCAGTGATTGCCTAGTGGTTAAGAATTCAGCCCCTCACTCCAGGGGTAGCCGGGTTGAAATCCATGATTCCAATCTTTCATGAATCCAATCTTTACAAAAGTGCGTTTTAAGTTAAATATCACTTGCTAACGGTGAAGGAGAACATCGTGAGAAAATCTGCACACCTTAGTATATAAAAAAAAAAATTCTAAGGTGTGTGAAGTCTGCAACCCACACTTGGCCAGCGTGGTAGACTATGGCCTTAACCCTCTAATTATGAGAGGAGACCCATATTCCAACAGTGGAATTATAATGGGTCGATTATTATTATTAAACTACTCAAACTAGGTACATGAAAAAAATGACAAACAGACAAAACTACAAAGCTCCAAAGCATTTTGATGAAGTGATAGATAGAAAGATTGGTTGATGATAGAATTTACTGATAGATGAATACATGGAAAGACTTTTAGCATTAGTGTGCTGTAGAGATTAGATCGGGAATACTTGATTTGTAGGCACAAAGGTATGGTATTTATTGTTATGAACTTTTACAGCATAGCATTTCCAACCTTTGAGATATGCAGTAGCATGAGTTAAGACCTAATGATAGAATTAAAAACTATAACAAAGATTATTTTGAAATATAGTGTTCAGCTTAGGCCATTATTTTCAAGAAAATAACTCTCTCTCTCTCTCCTAAGCATTATTACTCCCATTTCAAGAAAATAACATTAGTGCTAAACTTGATAATGATGTTTTTATTACTATCTTGTATAGTTTATTTCTATTGGTTAAGCTGAACTGGAATTTGCTTTGATAATTATGCAGCAGTCTTGGGCCGTGAGTTATACACAACATTTTGTTATAATTATAACTACTAATCTTTCACTATAATGTTAATTCTTGGATAGATCTTCTAAAATCAGATTTATGGTATACTTTTAAATGACTATTTGTTTTATTTATGTTATGAAACTTTGACATCTGTACTTAACCCTGAATAGAACTATATAAGTATAACAGAGTCAATCTACCCAATTAGTGATCATTTCCAATAAGATCTATTAATTAAGATTATAACATTAATTATAAGATTCCAATCTATTAAATAGTTTGTATTAGTAACTGATCAGTACATATTGATTTATTTTTGTGAAAATGGGGGAAAACTATTTTCGCTGTTCCTCTAAGTAAAAAACGTGACTAATCCTTGATGATCTTTCTTCCCTATTGCTTATTAGCCTTTTTAACAGTTACCTGCCCTTTTGCTACTTCAACTTGCTAATTGTCACTGGTAACACACATCACTTGAATACTTTCGTCTTCAGGCATTGCATTATGGTTAAAGACCAGTTGCTTCATAGTTAAGGAAACACTGTCCGAGTGTGTGTCTATAAGACTTATCTCTCTTACTTGGACTTAATTTAGAATGTTTGCTTCAGGTAAATAGATTCATATATTATAGAAAACAAGTTTCTGTAAGGATTGTGCAAGTAAACGACAGACAAGAAGACAGCATTAAGACAGGAAGCTCTATAAAAAGTACAGTAGAAAAATAAACAAAATCATATATTTATTTCATGAGTAACATCCAAAACTTCCAAATATGTTTGTTATACTTATGAGAAAACCAAAACTAATCATTAAATGAAATGTATAAGTTAACAACCAATGAATATATTATGCTTTCTCAAGGCAATGATAAGAACGCAATTGATAGGAAAGATAAATTAATTACTAACATAAGTTGATTAGGATATCTTTCTTTTTCGTTCACACTCTATTGTTAGTTTTTGTCATTCAGTTATAAAATCAAGTGGCGCAGCCCCACAAATATAAAAATGTGAATTATTCTAGTTTTCATTGAAATTTTGAATAAACACATAACTTTTATAATATATGGATTGTTATTGTTTTCACATCAAAGGTAGAAAGGAAATAAAAATTAACTGGTTGCACTATATATTAAAAATAAACAAGTACAAACAAAACCTTATAACTAATATAACAAATAAAAGTCTAAAATAATAATAGGCAAATAGTACACCTGACTCGAAGTGAAAATGACAACACAGAACAGCATTAGAAATAACATTCAGGAGCACAGAAGGAATTCATGTATGCAACATTAACAAGTAATCTTTATCCTAATACAAAAAAAATATCACAAAAATAGAATCATTTAAAAAATATACCCATATTATTACTTGAGAGTAATATAGTATATTTATTTTATAAGGCTTTCACCACATGTCCCAATATGGGGTTGCAGCCAATATGGGGCTTTGTTTCAGCATAACACAATACTTGTAATCGATAATTTTTTGCATTTTGGGTAGTGTAATGAAAACCTCATAAATGACGATTTAAATAATTCACCTAATTAAATCATATTTGCAACACCAAAAGCTTAAGCACAGTTACAAATCACAAACATATAAGCAACATTGTGGTCAGCACTTGTCCATGGGCAAGCCAAGTCAAGCAGTTGTTTCCAGTTCTCATCATTACATAATAATCGTTAAACCTTGTCAGAGACCTCCTAAGTGGTGATATAACATTCCAAAATGTAGTTTTGTACTAATATGTTTATTACTAATCTAGAAAAATGTGTCATGGTAGCAAGCTACACACTCCAACCCAGGTGTTGCTTACTAACCTACTGTTGATTTTGAGCCTGAATTGCTTAAATTATAGAATAGTTATTATTATATGATCATACTATACAGTGATGATAAACATAAATTCCACTACTTCCATGACTACTTTATTCTTTCTAAACCCCCATATATATAATTCCCCTATATATATAGTATTTCCTCACACAACTTTTTCTCTGCCTTATGTCATTATACACAATGTAACAAGCTAACTTTTGCTCTTCGATTTTACTTTACTCTGATTAGAGTATCTTAATAAAGTTTTCCCAATTGATGAAGTTTACGTTAAATAAGAGTGAAGTGCCATCTATTGTTTTACAGTGTCATTAGTATTTGATTATTATCTAGTCATGAAATCATTATGAATGCTTCAAACAGTACTTAAATGATTAGAAGGAATGAACAATAATATTGTGCCCATTTACATGATGACTGTCTTGCATTCAATATTATAGCATATGAATTGAACTACAATATTTCTTTTAATTCACTTCCTATTCACACATAGCAATACAAATTCTACATAAGGAATGTATTAGAAAAATGTATATACTTTGTTTTGAAACAAGAAGGTTTTTTACATAACATCATGCCTGTAATCCCCGAAGGGGTATTCAGGGGAGTGTAGTACACTCCCACATTTCACCAGTTATGTTTAAGTCCCGCAAGGAATAAGTGGTGAGCCTATTGCCATACACCAGGCATCGATCCTGACTCGAGTCAATACTATAAATTCTTAATAAGAAAAATCCAATAGTACCCGGCCCCACAATTGAACCCAGGACCTCCCGATCGGCAGTCACAGTTGCAACCACTCAACCAAAGAGACAGTCAAGAAGGTTTCTTATAAGTCTAATTATTATAAAGAGTATAGATAGATGAAGGAGAGTCTCTGAATAGATTTTAACTGCTATTACTTAATTATACACAACTGTTTAACCCATCACTTCCCAAGCATGAATATAAGATTTTTTGTTCTCATCTTTGAGTTAAAGACTCAATGCATTAATTAAAGGAATATAATACATAATTAAAAAAAATGTATCTCCTGGCTACTGTACCAGCCTCTCCTATAAATATAACAAGCACCTCTACAAAAGTGTGTTTTAATTTTAAATATCACTTGCTAACAGGCTCACAGGCTAACTGCTCACTATATTTTATATATAAATGTCACTGTGACGAGAACAATTATGAATTCTTATTGTAATAAATTATATATTTAATACTCATAAGTCAGTATATAGAATGTAATTCATATTAATTTTTTTTATTTTAATAATAATCTGGTTTTAAGATGTGGCATACCTTTGCTGCTGTTGGAGTATTAATTTTGTGCAATGTAATAAAAAAAATAAAAGAACAAATACAATTTGTTATATTTATACGACATAGTGAAATGTACTCGATAATATGTCGTGGTTTGTTCATTTTCTGGCGCTTAAGCTTAATAATGCTATTTCCGTATGGTAATTTTTACAACAAAGTCGTCCCAAAAAGTAGGTCAGTAGAACAATTTACATATTATAATTAATAAACTAAGAATTTTAATACCATACGCTGATAACGTTGACATTTCCTTCTGTTTCTTCTTTCACACCTCATAACTTCACAACCGAACACATCACCAACAGATTACCGAAAACTGCTCAGAAATTACACTGATGACACTGTACACAAAGGATGGCTAGAGGGTCACTTGTTGCATTATTTGAATTTGATATCAAAACAGACTGGAAAGTAATTCGTTAACGAGGAATTTCACTGTCTACAAAGAAAGAACATTACATTTCTATTAATTTTTGATACTAACATTCTATTCTGATGGATCGATACTTGGGTCCTAATTTGGAAAAATGGCTGCATAATTATCTCTAGTACATAGATAGAGCGCTATCAGTCTTACACTATCAATACTGTAATGTCATAGTACTCTAGTTACATTGAATTGTCAGATTGACAAGACACTAAAGTCTTAAACCACAGATATTTCATATATGGATCTACGTTTTCTTCAAACCTCCACAGCTTAATAATTTATGAATTCATTTCAGTCTATGTGATATTATTTAATTTGGAATTTGGTTATTTTACTTAAATCAATACTATAACTCAACGTGTCTACCACACGTTGAGTCTCTAATTTATTTACTGTCTCGTAGATTATTGAAGATACATGTGTTTACTGAATCATACAATAATATAAAGACCCAATACAAATATGCTAAGAAGCATGTAATCGCTAAAAAACAATAACAAAATATTTCATTACTTTTACATTCATACAACAAAGTAAAAATTGATACATATTGCAATAAGTTTTATAATACCAGTCATTAATTCACATCACAATAAAGTGAATGCAATATACTGGAATTATCTTTGTATTGAATTAAATAAGTGCAGTTTTGGTAAATTTAATACTACGATTTTATCAACACTTGACTTGAAATTTCTAATAATTTTTATTCGTAACATTATAATGGAAAGTGTATTCTTTGACCGACTTATTTAGTAATGCCTTCGGATGCTGATTATTCAGGTAACAATGCGTGTCACTCAACTTGCGTAGCGATTCAATTTTTTTTAAATAATACTAAAATATTCGTTTATCAAAATATAGCAGTATTCAATACAAGAATATTAACAATACAACACAAAAAAATGTTAGTATAGGTAGATAAAAATAATTTTGGTACGACAATATATTTATCATTTTACGACGAGTAAGATATTTACCTATCATGTTTATGAATTCAAGTAGTGCTGAATTTATGAGGCGCGAGGGCTTTCGGATCACAAGGCCGTAGGCAACGGCATCTGATCGCAGTAAGGTGTCTATTTCATTACTGCGAATTATATTATTTAATAATGTTTAGATATATCCCAAAGTAGTAACTAAAGAACGGTATATATTAGCTGATATGATCCCAGCTTACGATATGAGCACAGACCTAAAATTCAGTTACGTATTTGAGAACATTAAGCTCCTACATACATTGTACATGTACTCACTACATAATCAGAACTTTTAACTATGAACGGTAGGATATTAAGTGTTGGCGCGAACAACACGAGCGGCGGTGCCGCTCGGCGCCAGCGACAGGGACGGCGCCGCGCGGGGCGACCCGCCATGACACTCGCCCGTCAGCAGCGTAGCGGACTAGGCGTCGCTCGCGATATTTTTAAGTTTTAAGAATATACTTCATTTACCTGGAGAACAGTCCCGCTTTTTCATTTAATACAAGAAGTTCGTAAACCCATTCGAACCCTAACATTTTGGTCCTTCGTCCGACAAAGAGAAACCTCAAGATCAACTTGGAAATTTAAAATATCGGCGTTAGTGATACAAGTACATCGGCCATCGTACCACGTGCCAAGTCAACGCTGTCTACAAGGGTTGAAGTCACATTATTACGACGTGGGAAGCAAGAAGATTGGTAAAGGCGTGAGTCGTTCCAATTAATTTCCCTCTTTCCTAATTCATTTTTCTATAATTTCAAAATTTTACTCCTTCACAACCTTTTTCTTGCACACTTCGCCAAAATTTGATAAAGTACCACGTCATTTCACCTCCTTTATGCTTTCTTTGGCGCTACAAGCTTTATTTATCATTATTTTAATAAATTTTCATCGCACGCACGTGGCAACAGATGACCGAGTCGCGAGGTCAACGCCCGCTTGCATCCTTTGTGTGCGCTATTTATTAATTACTAGCATCTGCTTATTTATCACTTATACTTAAGAATGGCTGAATCGATTTCTAAACTAATTAAGAAGCGCTCTTCAATCAAAGCTAAGCTGACTATATTTACAAACTATGTTACCATTCTTAATAGTTGCCCTGCTTTATCTCAATTACAGCGTATTGAATTAGAGGGACGCTTAAATAAATTTGAGGCCCTATACGTTGAATTTGATAGCTTACAGACAGAAATCGAGATACTATCCGAGAAACCCGATGATGCATATACGGAGCGGATCCAGTTCGAGGAGCAGTACCATGCGCAAGCGGCGCTGGCTCGCAGCTTGCTAATTGACACCCAAGTTCGGCACTGCGCGGAGTCCCTAGTGGGTTCGGCATCAGGTGGGACAAACAGAAATAATTTTGTACGCTTGCCTAAATTAGATTTGCCTCATTTTGATGGTAGCAGTCAGCACTGGTTAGAATATCGTGATACATTTATTTCATTAATTCATAAAAATGATTGCATCGACCCCATTAACAAATTTCATTATTTGCGCGCCACTTTAAAAGGAAGTGCAGCAATAATGCTTAAAAATATTAATTTTAGCAGTGAAAATTATCAAATTGCATGGGACTTGTTGTGTGAGCGATACAATAACAATCGTTCATTAGTGCATAATCATTTACAGGCTTTGTTTAGTGTTGAACCCATTGTTAAGGAATCTAGTAGATCCTTACGTAATTTAATAGACATAGCTAACAAAAACATAAGGGCTCTAACTTTTTTAAATCAACCTACACAGTATTGGGATACAATTATTATTTATCTATTGGCTACTAAATTAGACTCGATTACTAGTCGACATTGGCAAGAATATCGCATTACATTGACGGATGCACCCACATTAACTCAATTTTACACATTCATTAGCAATAGGGTAGATATTTTGGAATCATTAGAACTTCATCCATATCAAAATCATTATCATCATAAACCAATGAAAACGGAATTAACGAGTAAACCTAAAAGTTTTATTGTTGAATCAAAAAATACTAGTGAAACAAAACGAAATTCATTAAAATGCCCTATGTGCTTTAAAAATCATTTTCTATATACATGTGAAGAATTTAGAAATTTACCTATTGAAACACGTATAGAAAGGGCAAAAAATTTTAAGGTTTGCTTGAACTGCCTTCGTTCAGGCCATGATCATAAAAAATGCAAATTATCTCATTGCAAATATTGCAAGCATAAACATAATACGCTTTTGCATTTAGAGACAAATCAAGACCCCATTTTAAACCCTGAAAATATTCCTTCTTCTGAAAACGTTGTTTTATCCTCAAACATCTATCAGCCTACTGCTTCTGCTGTTTTACTTTCCACAGCTTTGGTGAAAGTCGTGGATTACAAGGGTAAGCAGCACACTGCCAGGGTCCTGCTGGATAATGGCAGTACGTCCAATTTTATCACCAACAAACTGTGCAACGCGCTGGGATTGTCACAACTGAGGGCGAGCTCCACGGTGACAGGTATAAATGGCCAAACTTCTAATAGCACACAGTATTGTAATTTAACTATCGAGTCTTATTACAGTGACTATAGGGTTAATATAGATTGCCTAATTTTGCCTGAAATTACCAAGCTTTTGCCATCGCGCTTAATAAATCGAAATATAATTCCCATTCCTGAAGGCCTACAACTAGCTGACCCCTCTTTCGACATACCGTCGGCAATTGACATATTATTAGGAGCAGACTTATTTTGACACCTCATAGGAACTCAAATTATAGATTTAGGTAAACGTAAGCCTAAATTATGTAACTCTAAATTAGGATGGATAGTGTCTGGATACGTGGGGCACACTTCATTTCAGCCTAGGTCACATGTTTGTAATTTTGGTTTGTAATGTTGTAAATTTTGGGAATTAGATAACATTTCGTCTTCCTACTCTCTCTCTGTTGAGGAGAAAGCATGCGAAGACAGTTTCAATTTAAATACTTTTCGCAAGGATAACGGCCGGTTTGAAGTCATGATGCCTTTCAAACAAGATCCTAGTATTTTAGGGGATTCGTTTGAAATGGCAAAGCGACGCTTTTTGTCATTAGAACGGCGTTTTGAGCGTGATCCCGAATTTAAGAATACTTACATATCATTTATGCGTGAGTACGAGCAACTAGGACATATGGTGAAAGATACATTTTCTACCTCCAATTCTAATAAGTTTAACACTTATTTTTTGCCTCACCATGGAGTCATTCGTGCATCAAGCACAACGACGAAGCTTCGTACCGTTTTCGATGCGTCAGCTGTTACTACCACAGGCGTGTCTCTAAACGACCTTCAAATGGTAGGGCCAGTCGTACAGGATGATCTACTGTCTATATTAATACGTTTTAGACAACATAAAATCGTAGTTACAGCTGACGTTGAGAAAATGTATCGGTCGATAGATATCAATCCCAATCAGCGTTCCTTACAACGCATCATCTTCCGTACGGATTCGCGACAGCCCCTTAAGACCTACACTTTAAACACCGTGACATACGGCACCGCGTCTGCCCCTTACTTGGCCACGAAGTGTTTAGTAAGTCTAGCATCTAGCGCTTCAAGTGCTGATGTCAAGCGCTGTATAGAACACGACTTTTATGTCGATGATTTTTTAAGCGGTTCGACTTCAATTGCGACCACCCTAAACATATGTCAACAAGTGAAATCTATTTTATCATCTGCTCATTTTAATTTACGTAAATGGCAGTCAAATTGCCCCCAAATTTTGTCTGAAATCGATAAACCATCTAATGGATACTGTAATGTCCTAGATCTGAACAAAAATAGTAATAGTACTTCTTCTAAAACTCTAGGCTTACATTGGTTTTGTGATTCAGATACCTTAACTTTTCCTATTAACATTAATTTACCAAGTAAAATAACCAAGCGTCATATTTTGTCTGTCATTAGTCAAATTTTCGACCCGCTGGGATTCGTTGGTCCGTGTGTTGTCGAAGCAAAGATAATAATGCAAAGGTTATGGATTGACAAATATGATTGGGACGATGAAGTTTCGGAAGTTATTAAAAACTCATGGTATTCATTTGCAAATACACTGTCCGGTTTAAATAATATAAAAATACCACGCTGGGTTCTACGTGACAATTCAAATTCCTACGAAATTCATGTATTCACTGATGCCTCCGAAAAGGCTTATGGTGCATGTATTTATGTTCGCACACTTGGTAGTTCAGGAATAAACGTACAGTTACTAGCGTCTAAAAATCGTGTGGCGCCGATCAAGCCGTTGACCATTCCGCGTTTAGAGCTTTGTGGTGCTTTGTTAGGTACAAGACTGTGTGCTAAAGTCGTGGGCTCACTTGCACTACTCATCGATAGGTGCTACTACTGGTGCGATTCCACCATTGTGCCGGGTTGGTTGTCTACACCTTGCAATCAACTTAAGCACTTTGTTCGTAACCGTGTTAATGAAATACAGGATAGCCCCAGCTGTCACACGTGGGGCTATGTACCATCTAGGGACAACCCGGCGGATCTTGTTTCTCGTGGGGTCAAAGCTGATCAAATCAGCGATTCCAAATTATGGTGGTCCGGTCCTACATTCCTCTTTAGAGCTAAAAATGAATGGCCTAAAATATGTGTAAATCATGAGAAGCAAGACCTACCAGAAGTAACAGCTGATTACTACTCAAATTATTGCAATGAATCAATTAATTTACATCAACATTCTCTAAATCAAACTAGTGAGAAACAAACGTCTATCATTCAAAATTTAATAAATAAATATTCTAATTATAACCGTTTACAAAGAGTTGTAGCCTATATAAAAAGATTTATTAATAATTGTTCAACACATAATAAGCATAATCAATTCACAGGTCCCTTGACTTTACAAGAACTGAACAATTCATCCATTCTTATCATGCAACATGCTCAATCCGAGATGTTTCCTGATGAATTATCAATATTATCCTCTGGCAAACAATTACCTTGTAAAAATAGATTAATTTCTCTAACTCCATTTCTAGACCCCCATAAAATCATCCGCGTAGGTGGCAGGCTTGATAACTCCCCCTACGATTACCACACTAAACATCCAATATTATTATGTAGTAGGCATCAATTAAGTAAGTTAATATTTCAAACGCAACACATAAAACTACTGCACGCCAGCCCTCAGCTTCTATTAGCTAATATTCGTCAGACCTATTGGCCTCTTAAAGGTAAAAACCTAGTTAAAAATACAGTAAATAAATGTCTTAAATGTTACAGATTTAAGGCGCAAAATTGTCAACCGTTAATGGGGCAGTTGCCAGCGAATCGGAAAACCTTTCAACATTGTTTTTTACATGTAAGCGTAGATTATGCTGGACCAATATTGATTGCGGACCGCAAGGGTCGTGGCTGTAAGCTATTAAAGGCGTACATTTGTATTTTTGTTTGTCAGGCCGTCAAAGCCGTACACATTGAACTCGTTACGGACTTAACCAAAGAAGCTTACATGGCCGCACTTAACCGGTTTGTGGCGCGTCGTGGCAAACCTGTCAGCATCTCATCTGACAATGGCACTAACTTTGTCGGGGCGTCTAATGAACTTTATAATTTTTTGCAGAAATGTGACATCGCATCGGAAATAGCGCAGGAGGGCATTGAATTTATCTTCGCGCCCGCTTACTCACCACATTTCAATGGCATAGCCGAAGCGGCCGTCAAAGCCACTAAGTACCATCTCCGGAGATTATTGAATTTGACCCATTTTACATTCGAAGAAATGTGTACGTGTTTAAGTCAAATCGAGGCAGTATTGAATTCCCGACCTTTGACCCCACTGTCCTCTGATCCCTTCGACCTTACCGCCTTAACTCCTTCCCATTTTTTAATTGGTCGATCACTCACGTCTATACCACATCCGCCAGTTGCTGACATCGACATACGCCGTTTGGATCGCTACCAACGGATGGAGACAATAAGACGACATTTTTGGAATCGCTTTAAAAATGAATATGTTTCTATGCTTCAGCAGAGGACCAAATGGAAAACATCATCCGGTGACCTGGCCGTAGGTGCGCTGGTGTTAATAAAGGAGAAGGCTCTCCCGCCGTTGATGTGGTGCTTGGGACGCGTCACCAAGGTTTACCCGGGCAACGATGGCATCACGCGCGTCGTAGAAATGAAGACCAAGCGCGGCACCATTCGGCGGGGCTTCAACAACGTCTGCCCACTTCCCCTAAATTGAAGTCCTCGGAGTACTTCAAGGGCGGCAGTATGTTGGCGCGAACAACACGAGCGGCGGTGCCGCTCGGCGCCAGCGACAGGGACGGCGCCGCGCGGGGCGACCCGCCA
>DWMG01001982.1:0-14032 GCA_018244855.1 Elbella merops | reverse complement strand
CATAGTGGGACGTAAACGTAACCGGTGAAACGTGGGAGTGTTCTGCATTCCTCTGTCTACCTCTTCGGGGATTACAGACGTGAAGTTACGTTACGTTTGTTTTTGATTGAGTTTTACCATAATAAACCTTTGCACTCTTCCACTATTGGCCACGAGTCCTCTCTCAGAATCGGTTAACGATGAAACATACTTCATAAGCCACGGAGAACGTTGTTGGAAACGCTAATGGGAGCAAGTTTCCTTGTCATGTTTTTTTTCCCGTTACAGTAAGTAATAAATAACTTTAATAAGCATATTTTGACTGCCTCGTTGATTGAGTGGTTGCAAGCGCGACTGCCGATCATAAGGCCTTGGGTTCAAATCCCGGGTAAGGTACTATTTTATTTTTCTAATTTAGAATTTTTAGTAGTGCCTTGGACTCCAGATCTGCGTCCGCTGTATAGCAATAGTTTCGCCTCCTATTCCATGGGATTTTGCGTAGCTGGTGAAATGTGGTATTGTGCTACACTACTCTGCCTACCCCTTCGGAAATTACAGGCGTGATTTTCCGTTTATTATTACTCACTTATATACTCTTTCCTTCGTTATCATTATTCCGCTACCAGATCGTGCTTACCCCATAACCCACATAGCGCGGCTGTGTCGAATTGCCTCTATTCTTCTACCATTAAGGTCGTAGGTTCCCGCAACTAAATTATAATGCCATGCCCCATTATATATTCATTTCAGTATTCAACTTTCCACACTATATGTGTGTCTAGTATTCTGTTTGTATTTCCACAGTGTCGATTGTGGTTTTTCGTGATAATTTTTAATTTTTTTAATGTGTTTCTAGCGTAATTAAACCACCCTTGTAATGTAGTTCAGTCCTTCTACTGTTTTAACATATTCAACCTGTGTCATATTTTAATATTATATAGGAGAACAGAATTAATTTTATCATTTATTAAAATGTTCGAGGTTTTGTAGTCACATATTGAGCGTTATAATGTTTTTTTTTTTGTTTTTTAATTAAAATATAATGTGCAACAATGTGTTACGAGGCTCATTAAATGCTTAGCGTTACCAATACTTAAATTATGATAAAAATAAAATAACTAATTGTGTAATGGACAAGATGTATAGAGATATTTCGCGCATCGTGCTCTCTGCCTACTCTGTAAACGTAACGAAGTTTTATTTCAGATATAATCGTTGAAAGCATAACGTCGCTTGATTATGGATAAGTTTACAATGACGTTTTCTTGAAGTGTCAATTTTTTTGTGTAAGCAGAGAAGCACTTTGAATTATCTTCGGCAATGTGGCTCGAAACTAGTGACTTGCAAGGCCATATTTTGTTGCTGAGTATTAGTAAACATTCAATATTTTCAATACTGCCCAGCTTACGATTTCTCGAAATTGTGATCGACGGATAGGTAGGGTGTGTTGCGTTTTGGCATAATTTAAAAATATGTTTGTCCCAGCAATTCAAATATATTAAAAAATATGGACTTTTCACTAATTGCGTTAAGCTTATTATTATCAAAATGCTGCATACGACTACTATTAAGAAAATTGGTACATATTAAAAATGTATGATATACAATGTTACTGATTTTGCTAAGGACGAAACCGGTCCATCATCTCAATCAGCCTCTCGACGCTAAATAGAGAGGGAACCGAACAAATTATAACATTAGGCCGCGTTATAAATTGCAAATAAAGCTAATTTCACAGCGTAATGGCTTGAGCTCTCCTGCAATAATTCGTCCGATAAATCACAGTGGCACGGAACTCGACCAGAGCTATTACTGGACCTATTAGGCGTTTCTAACTTTGAACATTCGCGTTCTGAGAGAACAGAGTGAAGAATGATGGTCGTTTTTACTCTTACGTACTGAGTGAGATAACTAACTGATCGTTAATATAACGCGCTGTTTGTTTCTGTGTATGTATGTACATGTGCATATGTGTGTGTGTGTATAAAGACATAAATAACATGCAAGTTTTCTATGTACATAAATTTGTTTGTTATATCACTGTTTGAAATTGTCTAGTGCGATACAGATCTTATACATTTTACAAAGCTTTGTGCTCAGGCAAGAAATCCTCGTTAAATTTTCCTACGGCCTTTAATTTTGAAAATTAAAAACTCTGGCTCTAAAATTTCCGAGTGGTAGCTGAAGTAGACAATCATTGCTCTTAATTAATAATATCAATATTAGTAAGTACAGTAATAAGGTTTTTGAAACTGATGTGCTTCAGTAAGTTTATTAAAATCGCAATCAAGATGCTTTGCAACTTGTTATCAAGCGCGAGCGACGATTGTACACGACTTCAATCCTTTTTAAGTCCCACTGCTGGGCCCAGTTCCGGCACGCAACTATGGGATGTACATAAGCGACAGGTATATGTGGTACTTATGAAGAATTCTAAATTAAAAATTAAATTTGAAATTTTAACTTTCTATATGGATCGACTTCTTTAAAGTACTTTTAATTATCCACGTACAGCCTTTAAATCCATACAACGGAATTTGTTTGCGGTACGATCTTAAGTCTCGACCAAGTACCGCAATAGAATTTAATTACTAGAAAGGGGTGCTAACATGTTCCCAGTGTGACCATATACTTAGAGGCTCACGTTAGTCGCTGTAGAGCACAAAAGAGAGTCGACCAACCAAACTCTCAAATGTGGGAGTCACGAAAACTCCCTAAGCTAAAATTGCTAAAAACAGGTACTAGGAAGTCATGTATATAACTAGTCATATAACTGTATAAAACTAAGATTTTATGCTCTGCAATTATTTTGTTGTTGAATTCATGATTATTCTAAAATAATTATGTGCGTTGAATTAGTGAAGCAATTATAATTATATGACTATAATAACTACAAAAACATCAGGTACAGTCGATACCAATGTGCAATAAGAATGTTAGCATACATTCTACACTTTTCCACGTGACATTACTCACAATGACATTATTAGACGTGAAGCTAATTTCACTCTAACGGCGGACAATAAATCGGCTCTAATAAATTGCGCGCGCTCGGAACTGAACAAGGCATTACGGCGTCTATTAGGCGTTCCTAACTTACGCTATCCAATGGTATTACATCAGTCAACAAGTTACTTCTAAATGTGTAAGTTTTACCGCCATTTTTCTTATACATTTGGAGAATATTTGGGAGGCGCCAGAGACTGCCCAAAGTTGCAAAGTTGGTCTTTTGCTTCATGGTTGCGGTGATCCCCTTTTGTTTTTCCGGCTAATGTCTAGACCAAATTCTGGGGTTCATAAATATTAAAATCCGGGTGTCTTTTTAATACTTGAGTAAGTAATCAATAGTTACAAGAGTATTTTTTATTACTTATTATTAGTAATAATAAAAATAATAATAAATAATAAAAAATACTGTTGTAGCTATTAATGATTCATGTCTTGCATTTGGGTTGTAGAGATAATTAAATATTTATATAAATGAAATGATACAGGTCTGCCGTTGTGGGGGCATTAAGGAAAAACTACCGGATAGAAAAAATAAATCTTCTGAATTTCCTACTTTTTTCACACTCGGGACCTATCTAAAAAGATAATCAATCAGAGAGATCAATATAATCTGCCCCGCAGAAGTCGCTATCAGGTAGTTCGTAATAAACTTCAGCATATTCTGATATTTTAGTATATGTTTACATGATCGATACATATCTATGTACATTCATACATATATAAAAAATACTAAAGTAACTCAGTCGCTCAAGTAACTCATCAGTTTGTTACGTTTTCATGTTGAATTCGCCAAAATGTATATTGTGTGTGTATGTGTGAGTGTATAAACACTCGGAAAACATTTAATAATAAAATGTATATTTGTTAAAGATGTATGTATGTATACACTTATATTAAAATTGCTAAAAAAAAGACAGGCAGGAATAATCTATTGGTCTACTCCAGATAATAAAATAAATAATGAAGAATAGTACGAAGTATTGTGATTAGCTGCGGACAAAGTGAATTAACCAGTAATGTATACACTGATGTATCAAATCGTTAACACAGATATTTCTACACAAAACAAAAGAACATTAGCGAATATTTCCATTTGCGTATCCACTGCGGTGTGGCCGCGACACGACGCGCACGCTCCTACGGTCGCTATAAATCCGCCGGCGATGGAGTGATGCCCTTAATTAAACATCGAGACTCGTGAGTGAGAGTTACTTATGTAGATCAGCTAACTGCTGCGTTCAGTTTCAAGTTTTCGATTTTTTTGATTTTTAATCGAATTCTACAGTAGAATTTCGTCCAAACCGTGAATACGTTGACTGTTAAACGAATAAGATAATCATCTGTATGAACTATATAACATTGATTTAAAGTTGTACATTTGTGTTTTTATATATATGAATGAAGAATTAAATGAATGAAAAATAAACAATGATATTATTATTTGGATAGCGCTTAACGTTCTGAAAGATAAATAATTAATGACAGTGTATTAACCAAATAGAGTTGTGAGCGGGCGTAAATGACAGAATAGAAACAGGTGGAGCTGGGCGTGTACTTACTTTGATCAAATCGGAGACTTAAAGAACTCCAGGACAAGAGTACGTTTAATATACGATCACCTTCTGATAAAGTTGTTCCGGTATTCGTTGATACAGGTAGAAGAGACGAAAGAAGTCAATAGAAGAAAATAGCCGAAATTTTTATTCGCCGTTTACTCTTGTGGAAAGAGATTTATTAAATAAATACGTATCAAAGAAATTTAAGTTACAAGTTTTTTTTACCAAGTTTTGCTTGGAACTTAATCATATCGCATGATATACGAGTACATAATATAAGAATAGGTTTTTACTATATGGACGGCTCGCATTTGGCAGTGATCTCGTTTGAGCAAAAGGGCAGATGCGTCTTCATATGGAGCACGCATGTTTAGAAAAAGGATAATGACCCTTGATTTGAAGAGTCAAAACAGAAATAAACATTAATGCATCAATTTTTATGGCCATTTCGTCATCATTGGAAGCCGACCGAATGATCAGCGATTCGTGATTAGAAAACGCAGGGTAAGTCACAAGTTACCACACAACAAGACAACCCGAATACGTTTTCACCGCACAGCAAAAGGCATGCTCTTGTCCGTCTACCAGTTACCGTTTCGCAAACGTAACCCATAACTTAAACTTTCGTTCGGTGCGAGAGTGACGTTCTGATCGTGAACTGTCTCGACGTGACACGTGCGAACGGATTAACCGGCCACGTGTGTTGGTGCACGTTTAATTCGAGATATACGATGAGAATTGTTTTTTTGTGTCGTTCAATAATTGTGAATAATTGACCTAGAGAAATTGTTATAAAATGACGAATTTGTAGTGAGTGAAAACTGGTTTGATGTAAATTTAGTATGTAAAAAATTTTGGGCTTAGGTTTTTGTATACTGTTACAGATGTAGGAATTACGTGTTACTGTTAAAATAGTAATCGCCTATTGCTTTAAAACGTAGAAAACAAATGATAAAGATCAGAGGCGCTGTTGATTCACTGTAACGTACTCTTTTATACTCCGATGTGGAGCTAACGTGACAATAGAAGTGAAAATCGGTTAATAACAGTGAAAAAATCATAATTTCCGATTAAAGGGAAGTACTTTACTATTTGTATTTTATAAATGGAAATAGTAAAAATTTTTACGTTGATAAATAAATGTATGTAAAATAGTGATATACATATGTACATATATATATTGGTTTCAGAACCGCCTTAAGGCCAAAGTACACATATAGGAAGAAACCTACACACGTACTGGCAAACAAAACTATATCATTAACATAAAAAATAGATGTTAATAGCAAAGTGTGTGGTGTTTGACGTACGGCGGAATGTAAAGTCGGTCACACGCTGCACTCGACATGTACGCGCTTCATGTGCTTGTACCAACACGCCCGCGGGCCAATGCACGAAGGTTTGCGTTTGCATTTAGACCGCAACGCGAAAGCTACTTAGCGGCAGTTACGCGGTGTCACTTCTTCAAATCTCTAAAATGTTGAGCACACAAATCGACTTTGGAATTCCTTATAATAACAGACACCATAGACACGGGAATAAACCTTAATATACATCATCATCAGCCTATCTCAGTCCACTGCTGGACATAAGCCTCCCCAAAAGGGGGTTTATTCCCCTTAATCTCCACGCTGGGCATGCGGCAGGCTGCCAGGGCATTTAGCCGTGCCTATTTAGGCTGCGCTATACCACAATCAGCCGGTCGCCAGAGTCTCGTCTGTTATAGCAGGGTGCACCACGTTCAAATGAGTTTGACTTGGGTGCTGAGATGGCGGTTGGCACTCCTTACACCTTATAATTATATAATTACACTTATACAATAAATGTAATGTAAATTATACTTAATAAATTAAATATTATATTACTGTAAATTATACAGTAATATTTAGTACAACTTTTACAATAAGCAATATGTACTTACGTCGAGATGGTTTTTCCGCGTAGTGCAAGCCGTTTGGGAGGAGGTGCGTATTGTGTTCGAACTCGACGATCGCGAACTAGAACGACACGATGCCGCCATAAACCAACTAAACGCGTTCGCTTGTACTGTTTGTACGTTACGATATACAATGGTTGTTTTTCTCAAACATGTCGTATTGTTACTGGTACAAAAATGCTTTTTAATGATATTTATTTAATGTGCACGCTTAGCAGATTTAATCAGCTTACACAGCTTTCTATAATTCGAATCCGATACTAATTCGAAATTTTCTATGTATTGTGTAGTATATCACAATACATCACATCATCAACCTATCCCAGTCGACTGCTGGACTTAAGGGGAGGCCTAGAATTTATACTCTTGCTTATATTTCTTCATTTCTGACAAAACTATTAATTACATGTAGAGAGAGTCGTAGTCATTTGCAAATGCTGAGGTCACAGTGGTTGTTAGTTTACGCCCATTCCCGCCCACAATACATAATCTTCCTGTTAATTTCTTATTACATAATATTATACCGATGTATGTTTATCGAATTACAAATAATTAAGCGAAATTATAAGATGTAATTCTTAGTTAGGCTCTGCAAGTTAGGTAGATGTATTGTTATCAAAATATCAACATAACTACGTTATACATGACAAGTGACTTGAGAGAAATTTTAAGAAGGCGATAATTCAATCAAACAATTTGGAAACTACCCGTGTTGTATTCTGAGAATACTTTCGTTATTTATATATATTTCTTCTTTTTTATATTAAAATATTAGCAAACGGGTATACGGTCTAAATAATAACATGACAACTTCTACGATAAAACACTTGTGTCTACTAAATCCTAATGCCGGTGCCTTTGCGTGTTCGCTCTTCACACTAAAACGAAATCGTGCCTTCGCTCTGAAAATTGAAACAGAATGCAAGCTTTGCTGTTCAGCTGCATGAATATGGGTAGCAGAGTAATGTATCTGACACCTAGACAAAATTAAAATTGCGTCTCTATTAAATTCAGGTATATTTTCGTTAAGGAGAAATTACAGAAGGCGCACAATATAAGTTTGTTTGCGAAACTTGCCTTGTAATAATTTATGGTCAGGCTACAACGGACTGTTTGTAGTAACTATCGCCTCTGGACATTTAGCTATAAGGCGGCCCTTTGACCTGCTTACTAAACGTAATCTATACAAAATTGATTACACCACACTTTTCTAAAAAGCTTTGCGCTAAGTACTCCACTAGTGCTGTTAACTTGTAAATTAAAAGTGGAGCGATCGTTTCCGCCCTAATCCTTCAGTTTAAGACCAATCTGTGCCCAACAATCAAACGATAAAAAGTTGATGATGCACTTGGTGCATGATGATTATTTAACATCAATATGATATCATTTAGTAGTCCGTATTTTTTCAAGATACTGCTTTTTATCCTGTGTCTCGGTGGTTGGTGACTGTAGAACTTGTATTATCATTCGTTCGTCACAATCGTTCTAACTTTACGTCCACATTGTGTCACAAATCGGTCATTATCTTGGGGTAAATGACAATGGATTCATTGTTCCACCTTAATATTTATCTTTAATAAGTGTCTATACAGACATGTCGTTATTGTACGTGATGGAGGACTTGGTATAGGTCCTAAACTGGGCGGGCTATTCCGATAAAGATAAAAGATACGTGTTAAACCGGCCATAATCTTACATATATATATACTCACTAAGAATTTGTAATAAAAAAGTATTTGAAGACTTCTGCTTGGTATGGAATAGTTTTACTGAAGACTTATCTAAGAACTATTTTAAAATAATCAACGTTTCCAGATATTTGTCTCCTCTACTAAAAAGTGAATTATTAATTGGCTTATCAGCGTATGCTAATATGAAATGCGTTTTATTTAAATTTCAAATAGTTCAATTAAATTCTAATTAAGTTCTATTTAAATGGCAATAGGCTTACTGCGTACTTCGTGGCATTCTATCATAGGCTTATAACTTTGGCTAAAGGTGGGAGTGTATTACATTCATCTGCATATCCTTCGGAGATATATAGGCGTAGTGTTAAATAATTTAGAGAAATTATTTCAGTGAATTATTAATAACAGTCCCTGCCAACAGTTTTAATATACTTTTTGTAATGTTTATTCCATGTTCCATATTTATTTATATATGCTACAGTCCTTTGTAATATAATTCAATAATGCGTATAGCTTAAGAATGCAGTTACTCGTATATTTAGGTAATGTATGCAGATATTATCATCAAAAAGTCAATACGCTTTCTTTGCCGTGATTTCGGCCACCGGCCGCACCGAAACCAGTTCACGGCATTCCATTAAAGGTAAAAGAAAGGGCATTGGGGCAGTTCGTTCTTTGCTTCAGTTTGAGATTTGAAATGTAGGTACGTATGAGTAATGATCCTATATGAAAGTTATTTTTTCCATTAAATTTATTTTAATGCGTTTATTATTTGATTTTAAACTCGTTTTTTATATCTGCTTTCAGAACTGTCTTATTTATATTTGTCTCATTTGATCTGCATAAGGAAATATATTATTATGCGCTATTTGGTACTTACTGTCATTTATATGAAATAAAAGTACACTTTAGTTATATAAACTTTATCCAGTCAGTTTTGTTATTGTGATATGGTTGCTGATGGTGGTTCCAACCACCATCTCAGCAACCAACGAGCCAACCTCACTTGCACGTGGTACACCCTGCTATAACACAGACGAGGCTCTTTTGGGGCAGGCCTATGGCCAGCCGTGGACTAAGAAAGGCTGATGATGATGATGATGATGATATCTAATTTCAAAAATATTATATTTCTTCGCACATATATACTATCATCGATCTGAGTACGTACAGACGGGGCTCATTTGCCCCTTTGGGGCAGGCCTATGGCCAGCCGTGGACTAAGAAAGGCTGATGATGATGATGATGATATCTAATTTCAAAAATATTATATTTCTTCGCACATATCTACTATCATCGATCTAAATACAAACCCCTATTTATCGATATCCCTTGTTTAATGTAAGATGCTTGTAATTTATATAGAATCGATAGTATTTCCATAGAAATCAGTTCGTGCACACTAGTTGGGCGAGCGTGTTTAAGCATTGAGATACGTGTCGTTAAAGTACCATATAGAGATTAACAATATTGATAACTATGGGATTTAAACAGACAAACCTCACACCATGACCCCGGTTACACGAGAGAAAATAAGCCCATGAGCGCTATAAAGCAAGGGTTTTATGCACTATCGATACTTTCCATACCATTGCTATTAAATTAAGATACCAGGAAGGATTACGCAAGTACACCATGAAACGGCCTGCTACGAACCATAAAATGTCTAAATACTAGTATTGCAGCCTCATTAGCTGGATTAGATAAATTCATAAAAGATCGTAAGTTATGCAGTAAGTATATAGTTGGGTCTATCATTTCCATCCAGCTGGCGATTTTTGTACCGTTTGCGTAATAAATACGGTGTGATATAGCTCAATCAATAATTTGTAGTTTTTGAATATCAAATAAGTATAAAGAAATATGAACTAGAAGTAACGTTTGGCATCGCAAGAGTAAAGTTTTGGTTTTCAGTTTAGTTATTGTATAGTACCTAGGTTGTAAGGTTTTCTGGCCAGGGTTAGCAAAGATCACTAATCTGCTCGTATTTTTGTCACTAAGCAGCAATGCTTGAGCATTATATTTCCGGTTCAAATGAAGTTCCGGTTCAAATGAAGCGCCCCTGCACGCACGTCCCCCTGACGGCCACCCGTACCCACGGAAGCTGGAAGGACTGGACGATGATGCTTAACATCGATGGTCGGCGAGTGACGACCACAGACCATAACACCTTCTAACGACGGAGTAAGAGCAACTGGGGGCGGTTGACACCCTGAGACTGCCCGGGTATTCGCATTGTCGTCCGCGAACAGCACGAGCTGGACAGCAAAATTTCTGCCGCCGTTATCTATTTTAAAAGATGCATAAGCACACCTATGGAATTCCTTTCGCCGCTTCTTCTCCATAGTGAAGCATCTGGCGAAGCGGTGGTAGCATCATTTTGACGTACAAAAAGTGTTCTTATGAACCAATTTTGAATAAATGACATTTGAATTTGAATTTAACTATTGTTCGCAATTAGATACAATACTTGTTGTATACAATAATATGTATCTTACTGCTGAAATAAAAACATACATCACTCACAGAACCAATGGCTTTAAAAAGATGGTAGTCTTTGGATATGATCTGTGGAGGACTGATTATTGTTGCACACCTTGGGGGAGACCTACATCCAACAGTGTAATAATGGAGTCTATGGTGTTATTCCACTGTCATATAAAAGTGTTTTTCCAGAATGAGAAGGGGTTTTTTTTTATAGAATAGGGGGCAAACGAGCAAACGCTAAAGCGAAATATGGATCAGTGGATTGTACATCCTTAGAAAACATTCTAGAAAACTGTAAAGAATTCTTTTAAGGGTTTCCTTCAATTCTGGTGATTAATCAAAATTTGGATGAAAGCAGTGCCCAGTGGGGTACATTAAGCTCACCTTAGCTAAGATGCACACATCACCCAACAAGTACCGACTGGGCACATTGTCGGTACAGTCTAGGACCACTTGGTACTTGTTCACTATGTCCAAAGCATTAGCCGGAGTCAGCTGCACATTATAGGGGGTGATTTTTATATGAGAGTTCAATCTGAAGAGAAAAACAATATAGCATGTAAAAACATTCAAAAATGACCTAAATTATTACCTTGTACAACATAAAATAAATATGAGACATGTCTGTGCTTGAATGTGTGTCCGTAATGGGTGTGTGTGCCTTTGTTTGTGTATGAATTTGTGTATGTACATAAGTACTTAGATAGATACTTGAGCTCACATACTCACTTCCTCAAACTGGCAACGGCAGACATTACTTTGCTCATGTGCACATCACTCTCCTCGTGCAGAATCTGCCGGTGTATGTTAGCAAGGGCCACACTGTCATAGTCGACAAGCCCTATCTCACCTGTGTGCATAAATATAAATGAAATAATCTGTATTTATATTATAAAAACAGGTGATGCCAATTTGAGACATTGGATTGTGGTTGCATTCACAGTGCATGTTGCCCAGCAGGTGTCCTCAGTATTAACAACAAAATTCAGAATTATTTCATACTACCTATTGCATAATACAAGATGTGAAATTATAAATCAACCCACAAAGGAAATAATATTGGTGTAATCAAACTCACCAACACCAGCACCAGCTAGATAGGCCGCAGCAGGACAGCCCAGGCCCCCAAGCCCTACAATCAGCACACTGCCAGCACATATCTTCTCTTGACCTGAGACACCTATTTCCGGTAACAAAATCTGCCGGCTGTACCTTTAATTTTTTTTTTTACATTAAAATAAGAAACAGATGTGCAAGCTCAGTCATCATCATCATCATCATGACAAGCTCAGTCAAGACAAAGGCAATTCATACAAGTTCATATAGTGACCCTTTAAATGATCACTGGCAGCAAATGAGTGAATGCAGGAAAAGGCCAACTTGTGAACAGTGAATCAGTGAAAATAGCAATTTTAATTATTGGCTGTTCAATGTAACAAAAGTTTTTTCAATTTCAATTACTGTGACTATGTCCTTCAGGACCTACCACTAGTCTTTTCTATCGGTACCCTCTATATAACATCACACCTGTTATTCCCATGGGGTAGACAAAGGAGTGCATTACACTCTCACATTTCACCAATTACATTACATTCCACTATAATTACATACACATCAGACCAATGTGTTAAAAGAAAAGTTATTGGATTGGAACTATAGTACTTCATTCTTCACTTACCTCTCAATTGCCCATTTTGACAAGATGTTACCAAACAATGCAGAATTGTTCAGATTCAACTGGAAGTTGAAACATGATTCAATGCCCTCAATATCTGGCTGAAACATTTTTGAAAAATGTATAACAAGGTAAGAGGTATTCTCAGGTTAGTGTGTGCTCGGGAGTGTGTGCCAGTGAGCTTAAGAATAACGCGTGTTATGATTTTCTTAACATGGCAGGTATTTGAATATATCATGAAAAGATATATATGGAATGCGATTCCAATTGCAGCTGTATCAATAAATTTGGAATATCGAATGTTTAAAGCTCAATCAGTAAGTACCAATGGATAGACCACATCTATTTCGTGTTACTTTCAAGACCAACAGGCGGATGCCAGGCCGGTTTTAACGTCTTAAAAATAGACGTTTAAAACCGATGAGATATTTTAACTTAGATAATAAATTGATAATAATACTTACAGTAATATATTTCTTTTTCAGCTGCGATAATTCTTTTTCTTTCGTTACTAAAATATTTTTCAAGTCCGCTATCTCCTTTTGCAGGAAAGTTATACGTTCCATAGCTTATTTTCTAAAATTAATGTTCTATTAAAGTTTTAATAAATAAGAACTGTTTTAATAAAACCACGCGCAAAAGTATCAATTATGTTCATACAAAATGGGAAAAAAAGCCGAAAATACGACAATCTCACATTTTCAATATAAATGACTAACTGTCAGATGTTACGAATGTCAAAATTTTGACATCCGTGGATGCGGATTTTCAGAGACACATCCGCGAACGTGGATGCGGATTTTAGGATTCGTTTGAAATATTCAAATTTTAAGTGTATACAAAATGAAAATTGATTGATTTTAACTATGTTTATTTTAATTATATCTTGAAAGCAAAACAAAATCCGTTTTTACTCTAACTTATTAAAAATGTCAGATCTCAACGTCTTATAATTCATTGCTAAATTCGTTAATTAAATAATTTTGTGGTCCATAAGAATTGTGAGTGAGAATTGTATCCAGATTTAGATTATTATATACAAATGTCATCACTAAAAGGTGTTACCCGGAGAAGATGTTACGCGGAGAAGGCTGTAAGTGAAGTGAAACCCGCCTCTGAGGAATCTGGAAAACTTGCGGTAGAAATACGAAATTTGAGATCCGAGATGGCCATTATAAAAGAGCAACTAATTAAGGCGGTCACGCTTATTGCCAGCTATGAAAGCAAATTAGAAAACTACGCTACCCAAGTAGTAATACTCAATGCGAAGTTTGAAAATTACCAGTCCATGGGTCCTTGTGTAACCTCAGCTACCCAATCTCATCCTTCTAATACCAACTCACCTCAGCAGCAACCCCTAAAGGCTAGGACGACTCAGAAGAGTAAAAAATTTGTTCCAAAAAATATACCCCCTGAAATAACCACGGCAAATGTCAATCCAGAAATTGTCAATATCCCCATTGAAGATCAGAGGTATCAGAATAGCAATTTCTTAGAGGCATCTAGAAATGACACTCGCCGTGATGATCAATCGTGGATAGAGGTTAAGAAGCGCAGGAACCGCGGACATACCTCAATGTACGGTGCTGCTGGACTGACGGTGACGACACTTAAAGCGGTAGAGCCGGTTAAATTTATTCACTTGTGGAATATGGCTTCGAGTAGTGACGAGGTTCTACAGTATCTGAAGCAATTGTGCCCC
>DWMG01001981.1:0-14033 GCA_018244855.1 Elbella merops | reverse complement strand
GACTTCACACACCTTAGAACCTTTTTTTTTTTTTTTTTATAAATTCTAAGGTGTGCAGGTTTGCGCTGTTTTCCTTCACCGTTAGCAAGTGATATTTAAATTTAAAACGCACTTTTGTAAAGAAGTGGGCGCCATGGGTTTGAACCCGGCACCCTCGGAGTGAGGGACTGAATTCTTAACCACTAGGCTATCACTGCTACTGTGAATAGACTGTAAAGACAAAATTAAATAGTATAGCATAACTACCATCTATGGTAGCTTGCGATAAAATATCTTTAGCACAGTATAATATATATTATAGCCCCGTCTCTGACGACATAATGACGAAAAATGTTTCCGCTGAAACGATCACAAAGAAATAAACACGTCTCGTGCGCCTGACGGCCGCGTGTCAATTCCTGTTCACTAATTTCCGTCGGTCGGATCTCGGAGCACTTTATTTCACAAACCCTCCGTTATTTAGAGATAATCGCCGACATAAACGTATGCGTGTACGTTTATGTGACAAGTGTTGCATTATGAATCGTATTATAACACTCCTAATGTTACGAGAGCTCGTCGTATCGAAACACACTCAGCGTGAAGTTTATATCAGCGATAAAATCTACAACACTATTTAAACTGAATTGTGTTATTTGAAAGGATACATACCGTCTTAATGTATCTATTGTATTGTAAGCGTTATATATGTTGTAAATAAAATATAAATAAGATATGTTTATTCATAGTTTAACGCAATATTGGTCTTTTAAGGTCAAATATCGCCGCGAGTTGATTAGAAGTAATTTGAAACACAAAAGTGTCCGTTTATTATAATATCCGTATATTAATATGCATACATTAGCAGTTAACGACGTGCAGGTATAATAATTTTATCGATGATAGCACGTAATTAGTCACGAATGTTTTGTTTGTTTAATTGCCTCTAGAAATATATTATCCGTCGTACGAGACGTGTTTATTGTAATTTGTCATGAACATATGTTAAATAGTCGACGTCGCCCGTAATTGGCTCAAACGCGACGAGACATTTTTCAGAAATGAGAATAGATAGTTGGCAACATCTAATCCCCGCAAGCCGCCGCGCCGTTTATATATGAATCATGATTAAGTGTTGCCAAATCGTTTGCAATTTATTTTAATACGCTCAAAGAGAAAATTTTCGCGTGCATTTTTATGTGTCGGAAACACTTCTGGCCGGCATCCAAACTGCGCTGCTACTGCGGATGTTTAGTCACTCGCCTCCAATGATTTGAGGAAGTTAATCTGTGCCAAAAGCTTTCTATGTCGCGCTCAACATTGTAGCGTATACCTAATGACATCGATCTGGCTAAAACCCGCTTTTGTGTTTCAGTACTATGAAATGTCATATGGCCTCAACGTGGAGATGCATAAACAGGTACGTACAATTTTATATTCTGTGTGTATATAATCAAATGTCATTTCAAATTATGTAAGGGTATATTTTTTCTCGGAACGGAACGTATCTGATGTCGAAATATGTATATCGACTGACATCATATTAATTTGATCCGACAAAGAATGTTTTCACAATCCAATATCGTTTGATATAAATTAATAGAACATAACCGTAAAACTGTTATTGTTGGCTTTTGGTATAATGATAAGCAGGGTAAAGTTGGTTATTAAAAAAAATGTTAGCGTAGCGCGTTTTTGGGGTAACGGTTGTTTGACAGGGCGCCCTGGGCGCGAGGGCGGACACAATAATTATACCCTAACCTTTCTCTGTTGAATCACTCTAAACACGAGTTGCCACAATGTTAAAGTACAGGATTTTTACAACCGTGTGAACATTATTTTTCTTTATACATAATACCACGCACACAATCATACATTGATAAACATACTTTGTTTTGCAAATATTTTTTTTATTTCATTCAAAATTGTTCTTTAAAGTAATTTTATCGGTTCTCAAGAGTACATAAACTTGCGTAAAATGACTTGTTAAACTTACAGTGCGGGTGTTAACGGAATTGCTAATATAATATGTTTTATATATAAATCACTATCGCCGCGGTCTCGCATCTGTTATGACGGCATTTGTTTTCGTGAAATAGGTACACTGTGATCGAAATATTATTTGGGGAGCCAACAACTTCCAACAACCGCTCCCCCAAATATTCAACTGAAGCAGAGATAAAGTATCGTTTGCACGGAATCGCTTTGAGCCCTGAGAACAAGGCTAGGGTTAGCAAAAAATTAATGTAAATTATAAAATCTAAATTAATTCTTAATAAATAGACTACTAATAATTTCCAGTGACCGTTATTGTTGCCATTACACAAATATGAGTGGGCTCAGCAATAGTATTAATCCCTGGTATGAACTGGCTCTGAAATAGGTATTAGGTAGGTGTATTTGTACTACTCGTACACGTAGGTATAATGAAACAAATGATTCGTTTAGTTGTTGCGGCCGTTCCTGCTCTATTGAGCTTCAATACTTATTTATTTTAATGCTGCATATTTGTACTCGACAGCCCTAACCGCAGCCCAACAATAGCTATGGCAACGAATAGATATTACTTTTATGCGCCGGGGGTTTGTGCGCCGTGGGGCGAACGGCAGGGGTTCCGTTCTAATCTGTTGATTTTACGCTCTCCAACCCCACAGCTATACGGTTGCCAAATAGAAACTTAATGTTGGGACAGAACCCAGCAGGCAAAACATTCAATGTTTCGTCTGGACGAAACTGCGCTTGTTATGGTCAAAGTTTCCACATTACAGTGAAATTATTTATAGTCTGTTTGATATGCACCACGACTGGCATTCCTTATAGATTCAATATCTTATTTTAATTGTACCAAATAAGTTCTTCATATAGGTTTCTTTACTCGGGATATATAAACAATTTCACGGCTCCGCAAAAGCTGCATACGAACGAGTATTTACTGAGATTTACCCAGTTATCCGCATCATAGCGTTTTAGTTCGTTACATTACACGATTAGTATATATATTACACCTAAAATATTAACCTAGATTTATATCAAAGCTGGGCTTAACTTACACAATACTCGACAAGCCGCCGGGTCGAGGGCCGGCAGTATACAACCCCACGGCTGTGTTCAGACCCCTCTTTCAATAATAACTTTATTTTAACACGTCCTCAAAACGGAACCAGAATCAATTTACGTCTCTCGAATGTCTAATAAGAAACACTCGTTCGTTTCACACATTCATTCCCACGTGGAGTGTTGTGCCAACTGCTTAATTGGCTTCAAATTATACCCAGCAAGACATGCCAAGCGTGTCTTCTCGCTTTCTATTTATTTTAATCATTCAAATTACAATACAATTAATATTTATTTAAAAAGAAATGTACTCCTACGTGTATTAATAGTTGCGCCACATCTCCCAAATGTTTAATCCCGATGTGTACGTACCCCCTCGTAGGATTTAATATTAGTAGTCTTTATAAACGCAGGATAATAAAATTATGAGTTTCTTTATGAAATTACACAATAGCTGGGCCGGAGTAAAGTTTATTTGTTTAGGGTCTGGCGAACTAGCGACGAGGGTGATTTAGAAGGGTCGTATTGTTTGCGCCGCGGCGGACAGATGCCGGCCGGCTCGATGCTTCAATGCGCTATTTAGCGTACACTGCTGCGCTTCATTGTAATGGATTATTACATTAGCACTTAACACGCTCAGTCGAGCGGCAACCAGAACCCTCTCTCCTTCACACGGCTTTGTAGAACGGCTCACGACTAACACAATAACAACTTACATTTCTTTTTTTTTTTTGTTCCGAATTATACTTGTTTTGCGTGATAATTAT
Organism: Elbella merops; assembly: GCA_018244855.1. Lineage (NCBI taxonomy): Eukaryota > Metazoa > Arthropoda > Insecta > Lepidoptera > Hesperiidae > Elbella > Elbella merops. Next base: position 10,233 of record DWMG01001981.1, on the reverse strand, counting down.
ACGTTGAAAAAAAAAGTGAAGAATAAACGATTTTCGTGTGAATTAGCAAAAGTTTTCACGTAAATTTATTTCAAATAAGTGCTATTGAAAGGTCGGTACGTGTTTGTCGAATCTGTTTCGTCGTAGTAATATAGACGTGTCGGTAAGGTTCACTTTGAACTGCGGAGGCAGAGTCGTGACCGCAGCGCGGCGGTCGGCGTGACCGCGCCTAACGCGCGTTTTCCGCTCTTTCTGACGACGACTAATTGCTTAGATTTTCTTTTGTTAGTCGCGGGGCCAGAGCGGAGCGACCGTGCCGAATTACACCTACTTACGCCGTGAATTGATTGTTTCGTCTTTGTGGGCTGCATCGACACGGAGACTTATTGTTCTCCGCCTCGGGCTATTATTCACGCCCGAGTTGACTTGCACGTTGTCGATTATTGCAATAGTTTCCGTATTTAGATTTACAATGTGACTAGCGTATAACCCGTTAAGTTATGTTCTTTGTAATAAACCATTCGGGATATATAAGTATGTTGTAATAAACGATACTGCTCGTACAAGCGTAAAGAATGGGAGTGGCAAACTGATTACTGATTTCGTATAACTTTAATAATATTGCGATGACAGCGCGCGCTGCATTAAAGTGAATAGTTGAAGAGCAATAAATTTATAATGGTGGAGTGATTTCATGAAGTGTCACGAGTGTCGGGAGACAATAGGGTTGTTCGGATCGCGAGTAGAGTACAACAGCGCGCAGTGGGATGTCGATAAAATACTTTGTCGTGTTTTACGAGCGTTGACACCCCTGCCGCGCGCCCCACTGCACACATCCCGCTCCCTGACACTCGCGCGTTATGAAATATCAATGACGTGAACACACTGTATTGCGTTCGTTCTATATCATCAAATCTGTCGATAAACGTAACCTTGTGATAAATACTTTGCCTTTTTTAATAACTGTTAAAAATGGTCTGATTTAATGGTTATTTATTTTGTTCATATTTATATTTAATGTACACTATTAATTATTTTAATGACGTTTCATCAGTCAGTGTTTGTGTAAAAACAAAATCAATCTCTGCATTTTTTCTGTAATACAACACCACCAAGCGATTACCAAACATAGATTAAAAGTCCAGAAATCACAACAATAATATATGGCGAGCAAAAGTTAAATATAACATCAATTACCTAAAAACTCCTCCCCCTCAGCACGGTTCGAATTTACGTTACAGAATATCCGTGTAATGTAATAACGCGAGGGTCGGAGGCACGCCGCGGCCACCGCGGGCCAGTGATTCCGCCCCTGCTCAAATTATTCATACGCTGGCGGAGGAGTGTTTACCCTTGCATTAGGGTCTGCTCCGTTGATAAAAACATCGCACGTGCGCGATCCGCTTAGCTACTATTTATAATGAAACAGGGGGACACGCGATGTCTCTCTAATCCTGTTTGTTTTCGACCTCGCTTTGCGTATAAAAAATGCAAGATCAAATATTGGTGCGCGAATCGTTTCTACGTAGATACCTACCTACGTTTCGCGCGGATTTCGATTGCGTCACATGTTCTAATTATGCAACTCGTTTGTATACCGTTTCTGAATCCGTACAATAGCGGATTAGTCATTAATTATCTACATTTACAAAATTTTTGTCTATTAAAATTTATATGGCGTTTACGTGTCGCAAAATAAATTTGGTGCTTAATAAACATCGATCGGGTCAGAAATCATTAGATCGGTCATTAATTATTCATTAGTCGATTAAATCTCATATTTAATAGGTCGCTGTTATCGTATTACTTTATACATAATAACGTGTAATTTGTTTAGTTTATCTATTCAGCGACTTAAGATAACCAAGCGAAGATAAAGGATTAGGCTGATAGGTACTTTATAATGCCATAAACAGTAATGAGTGAGTGGTTTTTTAGTATTTCATTATTAATTTGTAAATATGGTGAGTAATAAAGTGCGTGGTCAGTGCAGCGTGGCGACGTATGGCATAGTGTGGTGCTCACAGCGATACGCAGGTAGCAGTTAAGAGCCCCCATAATGAGTGCGTTATCGCTTGTATCTACATGGAACGCGGCGCGTCGCGTATCGGCTAAATGAACGCAACGCACAACGAACACCACTCGTGCGTCGCGTCGCCCCTATTCCGAAAGCGAAATTATCTCTCCATCTAAGTGCATTGCGCGGCAGATGGCGCTTGCAATAAAACCACTAAACGCGATATCGCTCGCTCGCTACCCCTTCGCCCGTATTATTTGATCGGGGAGTCAAATTAAAGGATTTGCCCGAACCCCTCGCTGCGACCCTCGCTCGACAACAATCACCTCTGTATTAAGTCTAATTGTGTTTTCAAATTCGGACCCTATAATGATGCCGGGGACCCGGTACATCTATGTGAAAAAATAGGGCGTAGCTCCTACTCTCCCCCATATTCTATTAAATTCGATGTGCGGTGTTTTTCTTCGTTATACAAAATACAAAACGGAATGTCCGCGATGCGATAGATAAGCCATATTGATTACAAATATGTAGGCAGCCGAACGGTTTCATGAATAATGTACGACGTAGCTATTTAACACTCAAACCGCGCTATCAGTGATACAATTAATCTCGCTATCGTAGTCTTGTGTAGGGATCTATCACAGGATTTCGTTACAAGTGCGCATTTCGATTGATGTCACGCTATCTGTAGTCATACTTTGTGTTGATATACAGCTTATCGGAGCTATTATGTGAAAATCCAGTAGGTATGCAAAAATATAATGATCGAATATAATGAACGAAAAGCGATGTGGCGGACGTGGGCAGCGAGCGATGAGCAGCGGAGCGCGCTTGAAGTTATTCTAGAATGTCTCGTTTATTTGCCGCCCCTCGGCGGCGCCGGCAGCGACAGCGCGAAACTAATTACGGTGAGTAGGGCTCCATGGGCCGCCTTAATTGCACTGATTGAGACACGGATATTGATTTCGAAACAGTTTGTGTTGATACCGGGCGGCTCGCGGCGGCCACTGCTCGCGCGTGAAACGGCCCTCATGAATAATGGACGCCTTGTTCGCTCCTTCGCTCTTCATTTAAAACAGACGATTTCTATTCGACTCGTAAGCTACACGCCTATGACTCACTCGTTTACCATTCGCTGCGATGCTCCGTAAAAATGCAGCCGGAGCAGTGTTAGAATTTTAAGAGCACACATTAACATTATTGCCTTGAATATTAAAATAAAATTGATGTTGGAGACTAATATTATGGTAATAAAGTCGTACTTAGTGTCGTCGACACCAGCTCGCATGACATGAGAACGATATAACAGTTTTGCGGCGTCGTAACCAGCATACTATTCAAACAGTGGAACAATACAAACTAGAAAAGGGGTCGTGCAAATAAAGGGGGTGGCGGCCCTCAAATCTATTGGCGAACGAATCCTTCACAATCTAACAGTCGCTGTAAATTTACAATACAATTAATTACATGTATGCCGAGTCAAACAAATGTGCTTGTTGAATTTTAAAATGGTGAAAGTTAAATTTTTTTGAAAATTGAAACTGGAATTTGAACCCTGATAATAAAATATTAAAACAATGTTGTGACTATTACGTGGAATGGTTAACATGAAGTGTTCGTTGTTGCTAAACGATATAATAACCCGTATATCTTCAATCGGGCGATTAAAATCAACGTTTAAAGTGGAATGTATTGTGTCAAGTCGCTGCTGGTCGCGTGTGGCGCCGCTTGTCGTTGCTCCATCGGCCACCATCGGCGTCGCGAGTTAAACGGACGCACGCAACTCGTTAACGTGTCCTGGCCCTTAATAACAAGTTTTTGTTTCGAGCACTTAAGCGTCTGTGACACTCGTTTAGATATTATTTCATTTTAATCTCCTATTCGTTTTTGGATCTACGGTCCTTAAGTGTCAAATACCTATAGTTAAAAAACTGAATTGTTTAAATTAGCATATACCTATAGTATTTTTACAAGTAGGTATGTTCGTTTATTAACGTACTTACTCTTTAAAATAATTTAACATGAAACTTGCAATGTCTGCCCTCCAACGCAGCTGGTTAAATAGCGAGCGAAGAATAAGTCGGGAAGGGGGTAGCGCGGCGCGGTGAGCCGCAGGTTGCGGTGGCGGCCGGGCCGACCGCACGACCTGCTCGCTCGCACACTGCGTTTAAAATATTACCTGCAAATTCTTCACAAAATATAATTTAATTTAACGTTCGGTTTATATTTACAAGCTCAATTAAATTAATCGTCGAGCGAATTATATGAATATTGGAACATACTTCGAATTTTCGAATGCAGTTCTGTATTCGCTTCGGTTAATTTGGTTAAGGGTCAACGTAAACAAATCGCCACAATTATCATATTTAACACATGTATTGTACGAAACAATTAAAAATATAGTTATATTAAATGTTAAATTCAATACAATCCCGTTTGGATTCCTTCAATTTTATTGTTGTAAATGTTTAAAGAACTTATAACCTGTATCATTCGTCTAATGCCTTTAGAATATACAGTATTCAGAGTATACAGTAATGAAATATGTAAGTACGTAATGATTATGCTATTTATTAGTAGGTACCTACCGTATCTCCTGTCCATCCATACCGCACTAGGTCAGCATGGCAGACTGTGGTCTTAGTACTTCACATTCTGAGAGGACACCCATGTCCGTCAGTGGAACGATCAACATCTAGGTACTCTAGGTACTCTAGGTAGGTTGAAATATCTTGGTTTCGGTTCCGTTGAAGTATCTCGGTTGAAATTAATTATTATGTAATTTAAATTTTTAAGCGCGAGTGTGAAAGCTTTTAGGTGCTTAATTAAAAACAGCCTTATCTATAACATATTTTACATAATCCATTTCGACATTTATGAATAATTACGAAAACGTATCATATATGAATAAAAATTAATATGTTAATCGGAAACATTAGCGTTAATGATATGGGTAATTGATGAAGTCATTCGATAAAATGTATTGTAATTAATAATATCACGAGTTCATTCTTGCTGGTTCGTTTCTATAATTTAATCTGAATTACTTCGATTGTATAATATTATTTTGTTCCCAAACCCCCTTGCTGGTATATAGGTACCTATATAATGCTCTGTGCCTACCTCGCAAGGGACTTGGAATGGTGATATAATAACACACATATGAATAGGAAATTTTGCAATTGACGTTCTATTTGTGTTATAAATATTATAACAGTTTCAATTTTGCCAATATTCAATAAGTCGAGAAACTATTTAGGCATAGGCCATAGTGCACTTTGAAAACTTCATGGAGATGACCACTCGTATATTAGGAAAGAATATGCTGAAGCTTTACAATTCATTTTTTTATTACTTTTTTAGCTTGTCGGAGCCATTGTTACTTACGAACTGGTTTTATTACAATTCAATAAGTAAAGTAAGTAATTCATATGAATAATCCAATATATGAATACAACTATATAGGCATAGAGAAGGAGCACTTCAACGTATATGTAATAAGCTGCTGGCAGTTTAATAATGCTCCACTATGACAAGGGGTAGGTACAGTTACAATAAGCTCCGAGGGACAAACAGACTGCGAACACACTGCGCAAGTTCGTATTGTGTACACTCAGTGCAAACTGACCCTCCGCAGAACACTCGGACATCTGTGCCATATTTGCTTAGACATTGCTTTATATATTTATTAATAGTTTCTCCTCGTCCTCACAAAATACGATATTACTTTGTTATTGCTGTGATTTGGGGGGTTTGGGTTTAATAAAACACACTAGTGAGACTAGACGGGATATAAAGAATTACTTATTTCCTTAAAAAACTTCTTTTAATTTTTCTATCATCCTCCACCGTAAATTCGTTCTTCTTACGAAGGTACTTATGACCAAACTTTTGGAACATACTTTTATCTATAATACACATAATATCGGCTCTAAATCTGTAATTAAAAATGATTCTCTGTGAAAACAAAATGTTTCGTGAATTATGTATTAAAAGTAGAACGCAAAATAAGAAGTTAGGCTTTTTATCTACGTGTATCATCTAGACAAACATGTTGAACGCGTGTGTCTCACGTCCTCAATACGTGTATCAAAATATGATGATGAGCGAGCGGGGAATGAAAACTGTCAAGCATCTGTGATCATGCTGAAATAAGCCTGGTAACCGGTTCAACATTATGATTTTTACACTGATTACGTCGTGTCAGCTGTGAAACGCGATTGTGCTTCCATCTAACCGATAGCTTGCGACGGTGCTGCCATTCGTTGAGTACGAAAGTTGCGCCACTACCCACATTAAAAGACTCTCAAGTGGGTATGCTAGTTCTATGTAAATCAAGCCTCACATGATGAAAGGGTTTTATCAGGTCCGCATTGTCATTCAGACAACATTGATTTACACAATTAAACAATAGGAAAACTTTGTAAAATCCTTATAAAAATGTCATAGACGTAAGTATTTTACTTGTAATTCCGAATTCACGACAAGAAGGTTAGGCAGGTAGGTAGGTACGTACATACATTCATTGTTTGGAATCCATTTAGTTCTAAGTCGCTGACAAAATCAAATAATACTTTGCTGGAGCAGTCACAATAAGCATCGAAAGGCAAATACACTGCGCAAATAAACGCTGTGCAAATTCACAGCGTGTATTCACACTGTGCAAACTAAGCGGAGCCACAGAATGCAGAATATCTGTGTAGAGGTCAGAAATTATTGGTTTCGTTTTCCAATGTTCGACGTATGAAATATTGTCATGTGTGATTATTGGTTTATTGCATTGTGTGTGTTTGAATGCGAAATAACATGATAAAAAGCGGAGGTAATGAGTATGTTGAAATTTGTACAATATGTATGAGTCATAAGTGGCTAAGGTATTATTTTTTTTTTATTTGTCAAATAAATATCTTACTCTTTTTTCTGTCGTGGGACGTACCTGTAACATAAATAATGAGACATGCGAATGTACTACACTCTTCTACCTACGCCTCCGGGGAAATACAGGCGTGATATATTGTTAAAATGAAATCAGAATTATATAGTCCGATTCTAAAGCAGCTGGTGCCTGCACGGATATTTACTCAGGCTCCAGCTCGCTGCCGTTGCACGACCGTTATGCTATCTACGCTGTTCAATATTTGATCCATTTATATTACTCACGACATTTGCGATCAAATGCAAATATCGATTGAACTCGACAAACAGAATCGATATGAATATGCCAATCGATAAAAAAAACACGGAAGTGAAATGAAACCAGAGTCACGTGCATACTTAGATTTTGATTACGAGCTATACCTAAATATCTCGAAACATCTATTGAACGTTTTAGTTATTGTAATTATAACATATATTTCCTTACGATAACATTATATTAAAATACACATATGATGATGATGGTTTCTCTATTAATAAACACACCCAGTTTTTAATGTATGCACCGTTTCGGCAAACGATTTTGTATCTGTATTCGTTGTTTATAGTTAGAACGGACGCTAGACGGTATTTGCGCTATCGTGCAGCCTGCAACGAGCTGGTAAACAGTACACAGCAAACTCTCTCCGTCAGCAAATACGCTTCAATCTCCTCGCCGGACGCACCCGTACCTTGCTCGTACTTGTTCGAACAAACACACGCGCACCAACAACCCACGCACCAGTATGTACGCTCCAAACCCTCGATAATTATACCTATCTGGAGTTTCGAGAAGATTATCTTATTATACTTAAATAAAATTTATCATTCAACATTTATCAGCCACTGACGATTTCATTTGATCCACTCAATCAAGTTTAAATCCCCGATAACATTATCGTGACCGCTGAAAACGAAACCGTCGTAACGGAATCGTGCGATCGTACTGTACCGCGCTGAACTCGACTGAACGGTAATTCATCGTGTAAACTTATATCAATCGGAGAAACTCGCGGAGGGAATGTTTTTAACCGTGGAACAATAGAGCGGTATGTGGGATGGGATGTAGTCGTGTTAAAAGCGCTAATTGTCGATACAACACAACAAAAATAGACTTGTAGATTTATCGTTACGAAGCACATCGCCATTGTGTTGCGTGTAGTACACAATGCTCTCGGTAAGGCGTCGGAACCGCGCAGTCATTAGTTTCGAGGCGGCTCGTTAATGCCCACAAAAAACCACCGCGTGCAATCTCACGATTGATTCATCTCGACCAACCGCTCGCTATCTGTGTAGCGCTGGCAAATTTATCAATAGCAGCGAGCCGAGCGACTCGTTTATTATGTAACTTAATAGCTAGCACGACCACAATTGACGTAATTAAATATATTAACATGTGTATTTATTGCCTCTAACTCCATTTTATTGCAAATAAGAGATATCCTGTCATTAATGTAAATACATTTGTATCTAAATACGTCGGGTGCTTTATTGAGACATTTGGTTTTTCGAATTGGTAATTCGGTGTATCGAGGAGCCGTGTCGCAAACAATCGAGAGGATCTCGTCGGGGCGATTCACACGCGCTCATGAGCACTCTCGTAAAAAGTGCCGAGTCAAAAAGGCTTCACGCTTTAGCGGGAGGTAAGGTACACAAAGGGCAGTAAACGTTTGGCGTGGACCTAAACAAACAAGGGTAGCTAGGAAGCTGGCTCTTTGTTTGGCGAGAAACATGCGAGTCAACAAACTCCCCACTCTTGAGGCCTCCGCTCGATTGTGAGCTGCCTCCCGCCGTATTGAAGTTAATCTGGCAATTAAGCGACAACCGACCGAAAATACAAACCCATACAAATAACATGTTTATCTACAAGAATTAATAATGAGTTGTGAATATTTTGGTGATCGATTTGAATGTAGATGAATATTTACGTGTCAATCCAACAAGGATCAACATTGTAAATATTTATAATTCTAAGAAAAACAAGTTCTCTGATTGCTATAATACCTTGTTTGTTTTTAATGTAACAATTTTATGGCAGAACAACATAAATGTTTAAGTTACGTAATAAATTATAGAGGTTGGTATTTTTTAGTATGATTACCTACATACATGACTAACGTTAATTACATATTTTTTGTCTTACAAAGTTTGTTTTACGTTTTTGATTTGTGTATTGTTTTTACACATTAATTTGAAGTATAATCCGTCAGTGTATTTCATTTATAATATTATTGTGTTTATAAAACGATTTTGCGATTATTAATAAACATCGTGTAAACCAGACGAATTTATCGTACCTTCTTCGTTTCTTATTGACATTGAGTTGAGAAATTAAGAGCTCATGAATTTTTTATTTTATTTTTCCGTAGCCAACGTTACTTTTGGTCACGTTTACAATTTTATCTTAATCGGGCTAATGATAGTGTCACTTTAAGCCTGATTACTCTAAACCAGCCCATAATACCGTATATTTTTGATTAATAGGCGTTATAAATATGGATTGTTTCTTGGATACCTAACTGATAAAAATGACATATGTTTCAGATTGTACATTACCACATATTGTATCAATTGTTTTATCTCTATCTATAAACTGTTGCTAAAATATCTATAAACTGTTGTTAAAATTCATTTGCAAGACACCATTCTAAACACGTTTATTCAATGTTAATTAGCAAGCAATGATTTGTGTTGCACATTGTCTCATTACTCACTAGAATAATTTTTCGAATGACTGGATACGTCACCTGTGTCGTTTCAAATTAAACAAGGTTCATAAGCCGTGGTTCGTGTGCTACATGAACTACGCTGCTTGCCGGAGCGCGCCGCCCCTTTGCGCAATTACAAACTGATTAAGACGAGACTCGCGAGAGCGCCGCGTCCTGTATAATAAGTTTGGCCGACTAGATACACCCTCGATATTCGATACCAAGATAACGATGTCTCTCGCGATCCACGCCCACTCGACGGCTCGCCGACCGACTCGTTCCTGCCGAGTAATTATATCCATTTGTTTATAATGAATATTAATGACGCTCCTCCTCGTCCGGTGCCTATGATTATATACATAAGTATCGGGCTCGGATAAGCAATTATTTTTAATACGGCCGATTATAGTCGCTCGTTTATAATGAGCTCGGAAATCGCGTTTGTATTTAAATGAAATCCGCTTCTGTATTGTGTACGGAATAAAACACTTGTTGTGCCGGCAATATTTCCCGGCCCCGATAATGAGCAGCGAAAGTAGGAGTCGGCGGGCATTATCGATGCACCGGCCGCTAATGTTCGCGGCGGGCTATGTTTAAACAATTATTGCTCCG
>DWMG01001980.1:0-14037 GCA_018244855.1 Elbella merops | reverse complement strand
ATCAACTATGAGGTCTGTAAAGCTTGTATGTAAAAAATATTATAATATAATATAATAATAATACATCATGTATGTAAAAAAAAATAATCGACCCATTATAATTCAACTGTTGGAATATGGGTCTTCTTCCATCTTGAAAGGGTTAAGGCCCTAGTCTGCCACGCTGGCCAAGTGCGGGTTGGCAGACATCACAAACCTTAGATTTTTTTTTTATGAATTCTAAAGTATGTAGGTTTCCTCACCATGTTTTCCTTCATCGTTAGCAAGTGATATTTAAATTTAAAATGCACTTTTGTAAACAGGTGTGCGCCATGGATTTGAACCCGACACCCCCGGAGTGAGGGGCTGAATTCTTAACCACTAGGCTATCACTGCTTATAATGTATGTAAATATCATGAAATAGGTAGGCACATAGTCTAATATGTTTTCTTTCCTGGTATCAGATTGTGGTGTCTGTTACAATGAACTTTTGTAGAAACTTTGCCAAAAACACATGATGCTAATTACATAAATCGTACGACAAAAAATGGAATGTTTTAAACAGAACATTACTTTTGTTTTAGTGGAATAGGTAATGAAATGTAAGGTAAAGTAAGAAGTTAAAAACTGTAAGCAGAAGTAATTGCGAGGAACAGTTTTTTCAACTGTAATGCAATCTGTGTCCTCGTGCATAATGTTTCTATTGCATTGTAGATAGAGATCTCGTGTAACTGTATACATTTTCACATTTGCTTATTCGCTAAATTACTTAATAATACACTTAATAAGTACATTGCATGATGTGGGTATACCTACATGTGTGGTTGGTAACACTTGGTAATTTAGAACGGTTTATGGTAGCTCGAATAGAACGAGCCTAAAAACCGTGTATATTTTTTTATTCATATAGTTTTGAATGTGTTAATTATGTCGTAACCAGAAGCTGATGTTAGTATCGAAGCGCTGGAACTGTTGAACAACGTAAAGTGGAACGCTCTCGCCTTCCGCGTCTTACAATGTTCACGCAATTATTCCGACTTTTGCTACAACGGATTGTTGGAATGGAATGCTTCGTGTGATTGACGTACGCCTTTGTTATTAATTGTGTAACTATTCTTTTACTGTTAATATAAGTATGTTACAACAATTTAATTACTTGCAAAAGGAAGCGAGATGCTCTAATATTTACTTTGATCATGCTATTACGTGCTAGGAAGTTTTTATTGCATTATGGAAATGATTTTATAATTTCCACATATATTTGGAAGATAAAAATTTGGCAAATATAAAAACCTAACATCACGCTGTAATCCCTGCAGGAGTAGGCAGATGAGTGTAGTACACTCCCATGTTTTACTATTTACATTTTTTGTCCATTATTACCCGATTCGGATTTCGAACTCAGAAGCTTAGTCAAAAGTCGCGCACACAACGAGGTAAAAGATAATAATGTTTGACAGTAACAATAATATTGAACACAATTTATTAACCGTGCTCGTCAATAACAATGTTTATAAATTTGGTTGAATATGAAAAAAGTATACAATAAAATAAATTTTCCAAAACACAGTTATGCTATTAGGTATATATTGTTGTTCATCTGGCTGTAAACAGGAATATTTAGAATAACTTTTGCAGCCTGGACAAAGAATTTTGCCACCTTCACCTTTGGCTGAGGATAAAACCGTGTTTTCCCGAGAATGCATACCAAATGGTAAAATTTTGAAGGTCGCCGACCGAACTGGTCATTTGCGCGCAACGTGACGAAGTTCTTGGCGAAGTATCAAAGGAAGTTTAAAAGCGGAACAACAATTTGCCCTTTAAGAGTTCAATAAAAATATCTTGAAAATATCTTTCATGTCGATTATTGCCTTTTTCATATTTTATAAAAAGGTGGGTATTTAAATTATACATTTACTGAAGTCAATTTTCTAATAAGCATATCACATTTTTCAGCTGTGTATTTCTTAAATTTGTCTAAACAGAATTAACTCGTCTTCCGTAAACTGAAAACTAAAGCGCACAATCATCGTGACAGCTCATACACTAAACGAAACATTGTTTCAGGAAATGCAGTAGCTCAAGCGATTACTAAAACTTGGCAAAGAACTTCGGGGAAAATAATTAAAAAGGCAATGAAGCGGGAAAAATGAAAGAAAGTGAAGACATGAAAGGTCGTCAATCTTCGCGTGGGAAGTATATTTTGTTAAACTGTTGTAGCGTTTATTTTTAACTGACGCTCTTTAAAGTTAATGGTCGTTTGGAAGCACTTTGCGAAAATATTTCTAATGAATCACAAACGGATTAAAAGGAATGATTTAGTTTACATTATATTCAAATATATTTGATATGACCGTTAGTATTTAATAAGAGGGAAATACCGAAAATAATATACTGCCTCGTTGGTCGAGTTGTCGCAAGAACTGCCTCGTTGGTCGAGTGCTTGCAAACGGGACTGCCGATCGGAAGGTCTTGGGTTCAAATCCCGTGTCAGGTGCTATTGGATTTTTTAAATTTAGAATTTCTGGTAGGTACTCGGAGCATGGATATATGCCCGGTGTATGGTAATAGGCTCAATACCTATTCCGTGGGACGTAAACGTAACTGGTGAAACATAGGGCATAATACACGCCTCTGCCTACTCCTTCGGGAATTACAGGCGTGGTGTTACGTTGATAGAAAAACTAATTATATGTTTTGAAAATTACATTAGGAAAACCGCTAAACTGTTAAATATCTAATTATAGATGGAGACAAATATTTGCCAAACTTCACTGTACACTAGTATACAAAGTTCAGTTGTAACAACAATGTAAATTGACTAAAACTATTTGAAATTCCTGACGATAAAACCATTCTTACGTTTTATTCTAGTATAGACAGTAATTCCGAGAATTTTCAAACCTCGTCAACCTTGACAGCTTCTCAAAAAATATATTTGAAATATTTACTAAATACTACTTTACTGCAAGATAAAAATTACTCGGCAGCCAGTTTGGTGCGTCATGCACTTTTGGCCTACAATAATTCTACTCATGCCCCGTACGAAAACGGGATCATAAACTGTTTCCACGACACGGTTATCAAATATTTATGAAATCGAAAACTGCAATATAATCATGAGCTGCACTCAACATAGTGCGTCATACTTTTTAACACATTGTTTTCGTGGCCAAGCGTTGCTAACCGGTCACAAGTTAACTCGTGTTTGTGTGGCCAAACGTTGGTGACCGGTCACGAGTTAACTCGTGTTTTCGTAGGCAAGCGTTAGTGACTCCCCACAAGTAAACTGGTGATAAGCTTTTTTCTACATCTTTATTGTTTTTACGGCGCACTGCTGGAAATCTTATAGTGTAATTATTTGATCTGCATACCTCGAGTTATGTCTCGCTTATAAGACCAGTCAAGTTTCGTTCTTATGATAGTATCAGGCCTTATACATACCCAAACAGGAGCTAGCTCTAGACGAAGAAATAGTACCATGTATATATGTACTGTACCTATCGGCGAGAAAGTAAAATAAGATATAGAAAAAATTTACTTTAAGTAGCCGGAGAATTGATAACTGTAGTTTCCAAAGAATGCAGCACTGCATCTGGTACTTTTCGAAAATCTCAAACTCCAGGCTTTCCGGACAACTAAGATACCACGTCTTAGAAAAAATAGTCCGAAAAACGAATCCGATTAGAACGATCCGATATATGTATTTGCAAAACTTGTAGTTTTTTCACGTAAGCGATTGTTATATTTTTTATCGTACGAAAAGAAATATTAAGACCTGAATAGTACAAAATGTATTAAAGTTTATTTTTATTGTTTTACTTCCACATTCGCTTTCAAAACAATAGCCAGGCGCATTAGGAAAATTTTCAGAAAAGTTGCCGGTCAGCAATGTGTTAAAATATAATATTGAGTAGAAATACGGTCTAAGGAAATTCAGATTGTATTGTGTTATGATCAGTTGTTGCACCCCGCGAGTTTATACAGGTTTAAATATGACGTGACGACTATCGCACTAGTATGTCCAAAATCACCGAAGTAGAATGGAAACGGTATGTCGTTCATGACTCATGATTCTCAGAACGTGAATCTTTGATGACGCAATTTAACAGCAGGAAGGAAAACGGAAGAGAATGTTCACAATATCTACAAATTACTATATGGAATCCAGCAGCATCTGGGTTGAATTTTGCGCTTCTTTATTACATATGGCTAAGTTATAGTTAACTAATGTATTCATAACCTAAAAACACATGCAGCTGTTATTAAAATTAGGCTGGAATGAGCTAAGCAAAATGAAGATCTAACATTGTTACAGCTACGCACTGACTTCGATGAAGCCTGGCCTAAAGTTGAAAGAGATCCCAACTAGCAGCTTATATATAGGACTAGGATTACAGCTTATTGACTCAGGAGCTACAAAAATATCCCGCAACGAAATGTTTGAAGACTTGAGGTTTGAGATATAAACCACATTTTTGAGATTTCACAGGATATTATAAGCTGTACGTAGTGGGATAGATCTATGAGAATAAAGTTACTAATATTATTTGACGATGTCCCTTTCTTATTATAAGTATTTGTGTTTTAAAGATAAGACATCAGTTTAAGTAAAAATGAAGGAAGACGTAGTGAAGATAAGGTAAAGGAATCATGGTCGAAATAACGGCTTTCTCACCGATGGTTCAAAAGAAATCTGCAAACTATCAGCTGTCTCCAATCGTCTTAACAATATTGCACAACATTAAAAACAAATTGCAAAGGAAACTTCTATCGATTCTCCGGATTCATCTTGCCTATTCCATTCAACATTTCCCTGTATATTTTAATCATTATGATTTTATTTAGTACAAATGTATTGCGTAAAATGGACTTTCTGGAGACAATACAAGTGAAAACGTTTCAAAGTGATAACGAATTTATTGAATAACAAAAAAAGATAAGAAAGAAGCAACTTGTGGCAAATAATCGATCTAATAACTGACATTGGTAAATAATTACTCATATAAGGTTATCGTGAGATGCAATGAAGATCGAAAATCACAGAATACCATTCACAATCAATGTTTTATATAACTTTGAATTTCAATCAAAGCGATCAAACATCATCAAACCGATAGGATATGTTTAGGGCTACTTTCAAATCTTACTTTACACCGTATTATTTGTGTAATGTTAACTATTAATATAAATTGTAATATGTATTAAATATATTTTGTTTTTGGACTTATTGAGTTAGAGCTGAATAGAATTTGTATTGTATTTTTTTTTATCAAAGGAGTATTGACTTTTTTATCAAATTTGTAATAAATGCGTCCGTACTTTACCTCGGTCTTGTCTAGAAACGCACGGAGAGGTCTCTTGACATTTGGTGACACATTTCTTGTGACAACAGAGGCCGCAATTTCGGCATTGCATCGCGTCTTTCAACCAGATCTGAAAAGAAGCTGGATTTGATTATACAATATAGTTCTGATCTTAGTCTTTGTGTCGTCGTAAATGACATTTTGCCTGCTATTCAGATAATAATGCTGTGATTGTTGGATTACAACGTTAACTCTTAGCAATATTTTGGAAAATAATACTGAAAATAGTAATGCCTTGAAGTCTAAATTTGTGCACGGAGAATGGCAGTAGGTTCACCCCCTACTCCATTATGGCACGTAAACGTAACTGGTGTAACGTTACAGTGTACTTATACTACTCTGTCTATCCCTTCGGAAATTACAGGCGTGATGTGATGTTAATAGTGGAATGAATCAATATTGAAATATTCAGGCTATTTCCTTGGAGACATTAGTTTTGAATCCTTACTTTAACCTTGTTAGAGCAGCTAAGGGTTTGTATAGGAAGGCCAATCCTAGTCCCAAGACAGAAATATACATATATTTCTTGAAATATTGCCCTGCGTGACTTTTACAAGCTATGAGGACGACAGTTATGGTGAAACTCAACTTTTACCTTCTTATTGCAAAAATCGCATTGCGTTGATCTATGGAAGTGCGTGCGTACGAAGTCATGAGCTGCTCTAGCAGGTTTTTGTGTACGTGGCGGTGTGGGGCCTCGGGGTGTGGTGCGGGGAGGAGTTCGAGAGTTGCCTACTCCCTCCCACTCCCACCACACGAGCGCGTCCCCGAAGCACAGACACGGCTCAAAACCCGCGTGCGATGCTAACTTGTGGCTTTTGCTGAAAGAATTTGTTTCAGTTATTCTGCTATTTTTCAGTTTTGACATAAACGGAAAATCATAAATATTCATGTGTCGTCTGCGCCTTATAGGATCAATGGTATGATGTAAAACATAGCAATCTATGTACGTGAAAATTTGCTCCGGATTTTTTGTGATTTTGGGAGTCGATAAATTACCGTGTAAAATTTTGGCAAATTTTTTTATACTACAAAAAAATTGCTAGTTCCAATAAGCATTATGAATGATGAATCAAGGTTCTGTAGTTGAAAAGTCATTACAAAATTATATGTAGTAATAAGCAAATATGTATGTAGAGATTCAAAAAGCTAACCTAAACTTTATATCAACATCGGGCGGCAGGAACTGGTATCTTTTCATGTGATGTGGAACAGTTGAATCTTGGCACTCAGTTAGAAGGGCCGCTAAGGGTATATTTAAGTATCCTAGTAGAACCTCATCTTTTTCTCCGGGCACAGTGGCCCAAACGTTAATGTTTAAATACTTGTGATTTTCATTCAGTTTAAATTCCGTCTCCTCGTCGAACGGAATTATTGGTTTAACTTGAACACTTTTAGTCCAATACATTTGGCAGATCTCAACGTGTTCGCTCTGCCTGGGTCCGCCTGTTTCAAACAGATGATCGTCTTCCTCCACTCCATTATCTACTTTCTCAGACATCTTGCATTCTGTTGAATCCGTTCTTATGATTGGAATATCTGGATGCTTGACAGTTTTATTGACTACTGTAGCTTGTCGTAGAGGAGTGCTGGCGCCTGAAGCTGGCGGAGTGCTACCAGCGGAGCTGTCGGAAGATTTGTTTTCTACAGAACATCTTCTTTTGCGTAGGCCAAAATTAGCTCCAGGGCCAATTGGCTCAGTTGTCTTGGGAAGTTGCCGTACGGGCTCAGTCTTTTGCTTCGTCGGGGTATCTGTCTCATTTGGTTGATCAATAGTTTTTAATGGTGAGTCAGATTCCTGTACAAATAAAACGATACATTTTATGATAAGGGCAGTCGTGATAATTCTTCAAATATTCTAAAAGAGGATCACCTAAATTAACTAGGATCAACTTGCTATTAGTAGCCTGCTAGGCTGAGCATTAGTTTCTTGAATATGGAAATGAACAGGTAACTTTATAAACAACAACTTCGTAAAAGACGTCAAGATCTAGAATTCTGTCTCATTTGTGTAATACAGATTAATTTACCACTACATACCAGCAAATTAGTCTTAGAGACGGCAGACCGCATGCCTTGAAGCCGTACTCCCTCCATGACCTCCGAGACCCGCCTGAAGGAGAAGTTGGTTCGCAAGCGCCGCGGCTCGTCGTCGCGCCGCGCCGAGCCGCCCGCGCCGCCTCTACGTACACGCACTGTTACCGCACGACGTTCCACGTTGCGAAGTAACTTACCAACCTGGTATATAATTATATCAATATAAAATGTAATTTATTAAATGGCTATAGTTAATAATAATATTATTATTATTAACTTAAAATACCTAATTTTACTTTGGAGAGATAAAACATTATACTCGTACCTATATCTGGAAGTTTTCTTTAAGATAATGAAAAATGTAAACACTTTATGTCAGTTTAAGCTACGATTAGAAAAACTTACTTGCGCAACATTATTAACGGGCTTGTTATCGATAGCTAACACGACATCATCCCGGCGTAGGTCGGCACGGTAAGCGGGTGACATTGGCACAACCGTGTCCACGAGGACTGCCCCGACCCCTTGGCAACACACAAGTCCAAGTGGTCCGGTGACTGCTGGCAACACTATATCAAGAACGAGCACTCCACGTCGTAATGATACCTAGAAAGACAATTATGAACAATTATGAACAACAGTTTATGAAAAATGTTTGCTATAACCCTGTATTTTGTATTTTTTTTTTGTTTGTATTTTACTTTAAAATCTAAAAAAAATATAATTTTTTCCGCTAACACAAAGTGCACACAAATTGCATTGATACAAAAATTCGAAACATCGTCATCAAAGTATCAAAATTTTCGTAATGAGAAAATGTTCAATAGAATGTATTGCTTGTATCAGTCACATGTTTGCTTCGACTTACCCATCCATGAGAATCAACAGCTAGTGCAGCTCTAACTATACCAGGTCCACCGGACCAATGTAGGCGAGTGACTTCCACCAGTCTCACAGTAAGCCGTCCATGCGGTGCGGGCCCATCTTCAGCCTCGGTGCTGCCTGGTTCTGATTTGGGGAAAAATGGCTTATACCTACAAAGAGGGCAAGATATTTAATTAAAGGATACTTTTTTAATAAGCTGGAGGTGTCAATTTGGAAATTTCATATCGGAATTACGGTAACCGACGGAACAGTCGTTCAAATATAAACTGATTTACGTTTAAGATGGACGTCTACGTACTAAATTTGTAATAAATGATCATCATCAACACCAGTCTGTTTCCTTCAACTGCTACTCTTAGGGCTCACTAATAGGATAATAAAGGTTGCAGAAATTATAAAAACAGTAAAATTCTAACTATGAATCATCATTGCGTGTGCTTAATTTGTTACAGTAGCTACCTTCATTCTCTGCTGTTTTCATAGTAATATCGATATTTAGTACATCAAATTAATCAATAAGTAGAGCTACAACTGGATTTATTCTATAATAATATAATGCTTTGAACGGTAATAGAAATAATGGATAATCTTACCTAATCTTATAATTTGGCAACGTATGCCTCTGCGCAACAGCCCGTCTTATATGAGCAGCTACCAATGCTGCCAGTCTTGGCTTGAGCTGCCTGCCTTGGAACCGCCCCCTAACTCGGAGTTCTAATTTAGGCGCAGATTCAAACGCAAGCGCCCAATGAGTGTAAGGTGTGCGTCGAAACATCAATCGAACACTTCCACTGATACTCTCAACTGCAAAAACAAATTTTAGAACAGTTAAAACAAAAAATAGAGAAAGGCATATTAATTACATTTTAAGTTCATTTCTTAAGTCGGAAATTGAAGCCCGATACATTAATTAAAGTTGTATTATTGCGCAAGTGACCCTATTCGGTAGCTAGTTGGGGCAGAGTTAGCGTAATATTTTTCTTAAACGTTTCAGATCATAACAATTAAATATTATTGCAACACGTTATAGCGCAGTGAGTCTTACCCGTGATAGATATATTGGCTATCTTTCCAAGAAGCATGACGGCGTCCACCTCTATTCTGAAGTTGCCGTCGTAGGCCAAATCGAACCTCAAGTCTAGGGAGCGCAATCTCGCTCCATCTTCTTCTAGTTCGCCGCTAAGAAGACGTAAGTTATTGATGCTAGGGAATTCGGATCCAACTTCTAATGAACGGAGCTGGAAAATTCAGAACAGTCTAATTGAGAAATATTATTCATAGATAACTTAAAGCCCAAGTACTACTATATATATTGTTGATGCAACATCAGGTATTCCAACAATAAAAATCATGTCGTAATAGAGAATAAAAGTATTCGACTTTCCAAGAAAGCCCTATTTATTTGTCCGAGACGTCAAAAAAGTATAGTGAAACTTTTAAAGAAAAATCTTTTAATATGTCCAAGTTAAATAGCCACAGAAGTCTCTCCAATAGAGTAGCAATGCACCCCATACATGTTCTATTCTAATAAGTAGCTTCATAAGATTTGTTGGTGGAAATTACATATTTATATACACGTTACATACCGTTAGTGATTCGAATATTTTGCCAGATGACGTCTTGGCTAATAGTTCGGCCAGTTCATTGGCCATTCGTCTCCTCAACCAGCGCGTGTCCGCGGTACTTTGCTGAAAGATGAACTGGAGCATCGCATTCAACACGCCTTCTGGAGTGCTTCCTGCGCCACGTGTCAGCTCGTTTAGGATTTCCTTCAGACAAAACAAATATCTTTAGGAACTTTCTAGATTTATGCAACCGTGAAATTGATAAATTCACTCAGTCAAATTTCCTCGTTTGAGTACTTAAAGATTTCTCTCCTCATATATAATATGTACCTAGATTTAGAAAAAAAATCGTAATCATCGCAAAGATCATGTCACAGCCCAAAAAAGTTCCGAAAAAGACAAAGACAAGACAAGATGTGACTGCCGACTCAAGAATACTTTAGTCATAAAACGTAATACTTTACTCATATAAAATAAAAATAAACAAATGTACAAACATATCTTTACGCCAAATCCCTGACGGGGTGGGCAGACAGCACGGGATGCCAAATATCTCTATCTTTGTACAAATGTATAATAGTTTAATAATGTACATTGTGTGAAGTTTTCAAACCATTCCTCGTTTTTTTTGTTTTCTTGTCTGTTACAATAAGTATGACTGATAACTTTCGCTCAACAACCTTTAATCACATTTTTCGTTAAGATTCTATTGTGTAAGCACCATATGATTAAGTTTTTGAATTTGTTTCGTAAGGCTCGTTTGAATTGCTAGCGACTGCGGCATTGCGGAAATTGCATGAAAATTAAAATAGGCACGCGGCCGTCGCGATGCAGCGATCGTTCAATTTATAAGCGTCGATTGTGGATTTTTATCGACGAGGTTGCTTGTTAACAGCATTTTTATGTACAATACAATAAATACATAAACACTTATTGCACATCACGTAGAATAAAAACAATAGAAGGACACAAGATGACACGTAGTAACAATAGGCGGTCTTATTGCTTATGTACCAATCTTTAAGATAAAGACAGTTATGAACGTTGAAGCACGTCCGGGCTATAATTATATTATTTAAATAATAGTTTTTCAAGAAAAGCGGTCAGAGTCCTTTAGGGCTGGCAGTGCATTTATTATTACCACCGCAATTATCATCACCAGCCGTCTGCCTGTTTCTCAGCCTAACAATAAAGAAAAAACAGTTACCTATCGAAGAATATTATATTACTCGGTCCTGGCATAACGAGATCATTACATCAATCTCAAACGACTTAAATACATTTCCAACATATGTAGAATTGTAGCGGAGAAGTTAATTCGCCTGTAAACGTCGGAATTAAATTGACGTTCGTTCTCCCTTTGCCTTTAATCGAACAAAATTAGGGTGAGAGTAATTGTGGGTAGGTTTTAGGGCGCAATCGCCGCTTTAACGACAGGCGTAAACGGTGGATGAAATCGCACCGAAAATAGTCGAAATAAATTACATACAAATGATTGTTTTGATCCAAATATAGGAATGATATTAGAATCTGACAGGTGTACATACCACATTCTTACAGATCTTGTAAATGTAATTTTTTTATAATAACGAATATTTTTCGATAACGATACTAAAATAACGACAATAAAATAACGATAAAAATGTTTCATAATTTTCTATCTTCGGATAGTTATTTTTAGACAGAAATTTTTATATACATAATAACAATGGTAAGTAAAATAGTGAAAAGTGTACAATATATGAACAACATCATTTGTTCACATGTGCAAAACATTGGTAGTAAAACGGTATAGATGGAAATTACTTTTTAACACTAGAGGGTTGGCTGTCTTATTTATGGTTTTATGATGTTTTTACGATCGACCGTAAAAGACTACATACATGAATTGGTACATCTAATCTGCGATATAGAATATATATTATTCTTTTTCTACATCTAGTTCTTTTGATATAAAATACTAATCTAATTGATCTAAAATGCTACACTAATGTAGTGTTTTGAATTAGTAAAATTAGTATAGCTTTAAACAAGAGAGTTGAGGAATTAATGGGAATTTTGAATATTTAAATTAAAATGTACTGCGTTACAGCTAACATGATATTGAAAACCATCAATTGATTTTATTCAGTATTTATCGATAGTAAGTCGTTAAATAATTGTGTTATGGTTACCTGAATTCCCGTTAAGGATAAAAAGTTTTACGAAGCTTTTTTCCTACACTTAGCTTTAACTAAGATTTTCTAAAGCAGTTTCTTTTTCTTGGATAATATAATATGTATCATTCGTATTAGATTATCTGTATTTATTAAAATTATCCCTAAAGAGTGGTAAGAATTATTATAATTTTAATAAAGCCGTTAAAGATTATTTTAATAAAATCGAATTAAATAAATGGGCCAATTTTGGAATAAAATATGTTCGTCTCAACAAGATTTTTGTAATAAAAAATCAAAACATTATTTACCGGCGGCAATGTTACAGGTGTGCTCGGTATTTCCTCCATGTTTCTCGGTTTGTACTCGAAGGATCTGATATAGTAGAGCAGGAGAGCCAATGGCACTGCGAGTGCGGAAACGGCGCCCAGCAGTGCTGCCAACAGCAGCCACGTCCAGTCCGGCATGATTGATTCTTCTAGCGTAATTGTCTGCCAAACAAAGGATAATTAAGTATCATTCAAATACAAAAACAGTGCAGAAAAGTATGTACGACGTTTAAATTTGAGAATCATGCTAAAGGAAACATTTTAAGGAAACCCGAACACCACAGAGTTCTCTATAATATTCCTTAAGAAGTGTTACTTTCACAGGTTAACACTTGGTCATTGGGCTGGCCTTGGGCTTTAACAATTCTTATTCTAAAAAGTGACTTGTGTCTAACAGCGGAACGATGAAGTGTGTGACCAATGATGAAGAAGTTGTTTGCAGTAATTAAATTATATCTAGTGTTTGGGGTAGGCTGATACAGCAGAACAGTTGTAGGAACTAACACAATATTGGCATTTCTAAGAGGACTTTCAATTTTGTGAGATTCCGCGGCCAAACCGCCACAAACATGTTTGGTCTGGTTTATTTTATTTTAAATCTCACAATAAATGTACTAATTTTAAAAGCAAATCCAGAGCTTTTAATATTTTGATAACACCCTAAAATGAATAAGTTGACTTTTTTGACAGGCCACAGCAGGTTGAAAGCCTTTAAAAGGTCCAAATATAAACAGTTTGTTTAGTAATACAATCTGTTATATGTAGAAATGAAATAATAAGTGATAAAACTCACCGGCTTATCTCAGAAAATCACACATGCTCTATCTCAAATATTATGTAAATGTATTCAAACTGTTGAAAAAAAAAGTGTGTCAATTAGGTACCTGTCCTTCATAACGAAATGGAAAGAACTGTTTAAGAGATGAGGAGATTGTAATTATACTCCCTACATACTTTAAAAATATAGTCGTGATTATGGAAACCTAAAACAGGCATAATTTACAATTCTTTTTATTAAACCTAGGTTTATCTTTAATTGTATCGGAAACCTACAATTCAATCTCATTTTTTTAAATCAAGAAATGTAAATAATATTGCTTTTAATATACGTAAATTAATATATAATTGCAATGACTTAAAACCTCTCATTCTCACGTCATACCTGTATTGTTCGTTCGTTCTATTTTGTTCCTTCTTATACCTCCTATTTCTTATTTACGATCAGGTCTCAGTTACGTGTTTTTTACAAACAGGGCTTAACAAGAACGTGTTGATGTTTTATTGATAAAGTGATCAGTAAACAGTATATTATTAAATATCCTTTTGAAACACGGAGTGCCAATCAATTATGGATCATTATATTAATACATTGTTTAAATTATCTTTAGCGATTATATGTCGTGCTGATTTAACCGTGGTTCATCTATTACATAACAGATTTTATAGTTATTTGAAAGATTGTTTTATTTGGGTATAAAAGTAACGGAAGTAAGTTATAGGTTTTTGCACCTTTATAGTTGCGTGACGAATGAGATACACTCGCGATGCGGTCGCGAGTCGTGTAGCGAGTCGAGTCGAGACCGTTGCGCTACACCGTCGATACTGCGCCTTTAAAGCTGCGGTTGCCGAGATATGCCTACATCCTTTATCCAACGTCGTCCAAAACAGTCCCGCGATACTGAATCGCTTATATCGCGTATTGCAAATGCGACTAAAACC
>DWMG01001979.1:0-14040 GCA_018244855.1 Elbella merops | reverse complement strand
TATAACAATGCACAATAATGATTATTATTGATTTAGTTACGTAGTCTTCAAAATATAAGAAATGTAGATAAAACATGTCATTTCTGAAACCATATTTGACGCCACGCCGGAATACCTGAGTATCGTAAGAGGCGACTAAATCTCGTGCTGGCTGATCGTGGTATATAACAATCTATCTAGGCACGGCTACATGAGCTGGCCACCTACGGACAGCAGGATAGGCTGTGGTCTGCGATCCCCGACCCGCATGCCGCGCGTGGGGATATGGGAAAATCTCGTTCAGTATTCGTATCACATAAAAATTGCACCTATAGGTTAAAGTCAGTGAAGAGATATAGTAGAAAAAAAAATTGTAAAGTAATTCAAGTTTTCTTTCAACAATTAGCTAGTCTACTCACGTGATAATGAAATAAAATGAAATCACATGAGGTAAAGTTTTTAGCGTTAGATTTCCGATGAATCAGAGCGCACTACGTGATCGATTGTCGTTTACCTCTTCGAGTACTTTCGGTGAGTAATATTTGAGCGTTACTTGCGGAATTGTTCCCGCATTACGTCTTGTTTTGGTAACGTGTATAGAAAATTGTCATTTCCCGCTTAAAAGAAAACACAACAAGACAACAGATAAAAAATGTTATAATATGATTCTTTATTTAAGTTTATGTAACATTTCAAAGGTTCTTTATTTAAACGTACGTAAGTGAGGAAAAAATATTACAGTGTTTATATTCCTTATATTTGGCTTAATTAAAACCTAGGTAGAGTAGTTAAAGGAAAACAAAACGACAAAAATATAGCGGTGAAACAATATTATTTATTTTGTTGAAGGATTTGAAAGGTCTTAGTACAGATAAATGCTAAAACTGCGTCTATCTGACCGTTGTATAATACAGTAATTAATAACCGAACAAAGGCCAATTTGTTACTATTCAGCATTCTGAAGTCATTCTGAAGCACTGAAGCGTGCCACCGGAAGCGATCCGACGGAAGCGACGCCATCTTACCGTCCATTGTAACTTGAACTTGTAGGAATCGGATTGGAAATGTACGAGTAATGCTGCAACTATATTTACGCTGACCAAACTATAAATGTCCAAAGTCAGTAATTTTTTACTACTACTACTACTACTACTATTAAAGATTTATATGCCGTCCAATGTTAAATTAAAACAAAATCCAGTTATTGCTATATTAAAAAAAATTAAATCTACTATTCAATTATAAGGATAATTATTATAAAAAATATTACATTACTACGAGTATAAAACATCAGCGCTACAATAATAGTACGCAATAATACTGCACTGGTAGAGAAGAAATAGAGGAAAAGTAGTAAATAAATAGTCTACCTTCAATGTTCACTATAATAGTTTAATTAATAATAATATATTTATAACCAAATCCGGTTAATACCTGTTATCAGGTGTTAAATCACAAAATACTTGTTCAAGAAATGTCATTAGAAATCGTTTAGTACATTTCAAGACAAATATGTTGCATTATAATGTTGAGAATAAATATGTATTATTTGAATGAATTAGATGTAACGATTGAATAATTATTGCCAGATAATGGTACTTATGTGACCATAATGTAAATGCTATCTCATCAAGAATTTATGAAATATATATTTTTTTCTCGGTTGTATTAACCACGTTTGTTGCAATAGCTAATCTGTTATTATATATCTTAGTGAAACTGATTCAGATTTTTCACTTTCAATGTCTGCATGTTCGTGTTTACACATTAAAATGTTAAATGTTTGCGTGGACAATATTTGACTTAATAAATTTACATCCTTACTAAAATGTCTATAACTCCAATGAAAGTGTAAGCTTAAACCATTTTTTAAGCCTAGCCTAGCCTAACCTAGCCTAAAATAACTTAGCCTAGCCTAGTCTAATCTAACCTAATCCTACTTAAACTAAAGCCTTGTTTAAACTGTGTTGAACCAGTAGATTGCATAACAAATGGATAAATAAAAGAATAAACATAAATTACATATTCATTTCGAGGTTATTTTTCCCAATTTAGTATAGAAACGCGGGTGTAAGATCTTTTATTTACGATAATGCGAGAGTGTTGGGCGCCATTAGCATGAACTTGCAGGAATTAAAATATTAAACGTGGGTTACGCAACGACATCCAATACGTGTATACATGCACCCATTTCTGTGTTACTGTCTTTGAAGTTTGAGCAGTACTGGATGGTAATAGTGAACGCTTTCTATTTCCACATAATGATTTCCGAATTAAGATCTGAAAATCGACAGTAGTGTAAGTTCCGGTGGGACGCAATACTGCAGTGGATGTGGCGATTGCAGCAAAGAATAATATGACGTAACGATACGGAAAACAACGTGTTTACCATTTGCTCAATAACAATTATCTATGCTACAATTGCAACTGGTGTCCGAAACGAGTTTGAAGATAATCACCCCGATAGCGTCAAAGGAGATATCATATCAGGTACCTTTCTACTTAGTACCAGGGTACTACATATTACTTAATGTTTGGTTACTTCTACATTAAACACTCCATACATTCTATAACTAAAAATATATGGACAAATGTGGTTTTAATCCACAATAGTGATGGGAATGGTAAAGCTGATGTATTAAGTCGTTATATTTACAAGCTTAAGCTGGAACTCACGGCACAGAGGCACGTGCGATATGTCAGTAACCCGCTGCGCACCACCGACACGCATCGCCGGCCTCTGCCCGCGCCACGGAATTGTTGGGTTGGTCTCCGTGTCTGTATATCTCGTCGTCATTAAAGACTTGTCTGGCTCGTTTGGTTGAGTAGTAAGCCTGGTTACTCAGCGTGACCGTCTCAGGTTCAATTTACATCCAGAATAAATAATGGGAAAAATAAATATGTGATGAGTTCAAGTAATTGTTTTAGGTTTGCTGTGTAAAACAGTCTGTATTAGAATATATAAGTATGTATACATATTTGTAGTTGATTAGTTGTATGGCTACCATAACATAGGCTCACGTCGGGCCTATATTGGAATAAGATGGTCGAATGTATAGAAATGTATAGTATGTGTAGGAATGTATAGTAAATACAGACTCGTATGTATGTAAATCAATCAAGTGATTAGGAGCACGGTCAGTAGCGATATCTGGGACTGTCGGGCTGCTTTTGATATGGTTTCAATAGTATCTATGTACATATATCTGCTTCACAGACAAATTGTGTGGTCCTAGGAAGTCACTCCTCTTTGTCTTGCCAGAATATTGGCAATAGATATTACAATTTTATTGTGTTCTGTTTCACAATGTGTCTATTTTCTGCACAACTGTCCTAAGATGTTATTAATTGAGGTGGGTTGAACGTGTCATTTATGGTTGCAAAATTTTACCACGTACCTACCCATCATTTATACTGGCTAGTGTGATCAGTTTTTCACGTCAGTAATCAACGTCAGATAGTTGGCAGCGTGGTTTTATTTACAACTTTGCTCTCACGGTCTATATACTCGTATACTAAATGAAATACATTTTTTATCGACATCCAAGAAAACATTTCTTGTAACATTTTTCGTTCTTAAATTGATTTTTATAACGCAGTTTCATTGCAATTAATTAATTTTGAATTTAATTTTTTTAGGTCAAAAGATGCTCCAAGTAGAAGGAGCATGGCAAGTCTGCAAAGATAGAGATAGTTGACACTCCGTACTCTCAGCCTACCCCGTTGTTTAATTGTTAGCGATACATAGTGTTTCGGACGCAGTCACCGGAGCGTGGACAGTGGGGTATCGTGTTCGATGGAATCGATGATATAATAAAATGCTAATTCGTAACTACACAGTATTTAAACAGAACACAATGGAACGCCGCCGTCCGTGACGGCGGCCAAGGTTCCATCGGTGGCCACTGTTTGTCCAGGAAGTAGATATCCCGGAAACCTGAGTGTTTGCTACATACATTTTGGTTTGTTATTATTTGTTTTATCGTCACCTGGCTGATAGAGTAGTCGCAAATCTCCGAAACTGGTCCGAAAACTCCGAAACTCCGAGTCTGTCAATACAGAGATACTTGGCAGTCAATATTCTTTGCTTACCTTGCAAGGAATTTGTCGTGATTAAAATGTTATTACTTTGTTGTTATAGACAATTCATTACAGTACATTAATTATACATTCTAAAAATTCTTTTTTATTCATGTCTAATTGTCTCGTCATTGTTCATTCTCCAGCCAAAGTAAAACTGTAATAGAATACGTACTCTAATGTTTTGTCTGTAGCATCACAAGGAGGTCTAATTCGATAGGTTAAATTAACCTTCAACGTAAAACAGTACTAGGCAGAACTGTTTCTTGTTATTGGGAATCGATAAGCCTTCAGCGGGCAAGGAAAAGTTTAATTGGTTTAGTCATAATAGGCTTAGTAACAAACATAGTTAGTGTAGTGTTAGTCACGTGGTTATGTAGTCACGTGGAATTTGTCACGTGATCCGTATGCGATAACAATGCCCGTGTAACAGTGTTATAGAAATACAGTCATACATACATAATGGTGTGTGGTTATATATAACTGTGTACTGAAATTATGGTAGTACATAATAATAATTTCCCGGGACGTACGGAAGAAGGGCATAGAGAAGAAAGTAACAGATCGTAAAGGTCGAGATTTTGGGCACGCATTGTTCTTTGTCTAATCCGTAATCGATCTGGCGTGGTGATAAAACAATATAAATTTTGCGCGACAACACACATATATATAAACTAGGCAGAAACTGTGCTATGGTAACCAAACGGCTGATAAACTTACAAATATATGTTTCTAAGTATACATGTACTTACATGTTCAATTTTAAACTTGGGCATAGCTGGAGCATCATAATATCTATTTCAATCAACGTATATTGGAAATTAAGTATTTTCTACTGAATACTGAATTTAATGAATATTATTATGCATACCTATTCCTAACTTACTAGCGCAATAAAAATGTTATGCAAACTGCGAGTTCATAATCAATCATTAATTTGTATGTTATGACACGATGGTCACTTGTTTTATCTTCCTGTATAATTATAGATGCAAGTAAACTGTGGCAATAATATCCATGATTGGATATTGAATAATAATGTTATATTTCCTCATGACTAACTGAAACAGGTATTTATCAGGGAGATATAATGAAGTGACTAATTATTGTTTGTCAATTGGAAAAGTTAAATGATTGTGTTCGATCGACCGTTGGACAGTATGTGGCTGTGGCTAATCGTTCGCTAATTGAACGAATGATGAATATTTATATATAAGAGAGAAGCTTATTACAATGTTCATTACAAGCATTCTGCTTTTTTCAGTGAAAAGAATTTTTTCAGTGAAAAGTGGCCGTTACTGCGTGTGGACCTAGTAACAGACGTCAAAAGAAATGTAGGGATATGATAGTTTGTGTTAGTATTATTATTACTATTAATATTATTACATCACACCAGATCCCTTACAGGTAGGCAGAGAGCAGCGAATGCGAAATATCCCAGTCCCAATAGACAGTATATACTTGTTAGTGTTAGAGTTTTGTAGAAGTATTAGTTTGTTAGTCAATATTACTTTGTAACATGTCTGTAGGAATACGACTGCCAATATTTAATGTACGTATTTAACTTTTATACTTACCTATCTAACTGGGATATATGAGAATATAAATTTCTAAAAACCCTTCATAGTGACATATAAATTAATTTAATTTCCAATTGTTAAAATTTAAAATAAATGAAATGTTAAATTCACCGACGTTTCATTAGATATATTATAAAAACGAATGAACAAAATATCTTTAGTACCTATACATTTGCTTTTTGCACATGGATTTACAGAGTGCAGAAGAGCTCTGCATATTGTTATATATTATTATAAATATTACTATAAATAATGAACGTAGTGCAATGGACTGTCACGTAGACATTGACAGATAAAGTCCAATTAAATGCGCGGGCAATTTAAAAGTAATGAGGGGCAATAGAGCTGCTACATTTACATACATTTTATTGTTTGGTTTAACAATTATAAAACTATGCTTGTTAATCATATGCCATAATAATAGTTAGTAGTTTGTAGGTGGTGAACTTTCAAACAAATAGACAAAAACTGGTAAAAAGCTCTACAGAAGCTCTACACCGCTCTAGCGCCTGTCTGAAACTAACTTTTAAAGGATTTATCAGTATTATATTTATCGTTGAATATAATTTATCAAACCTGTCGTTTTAATTGGCCGATCGGCTCCATTGCAGTACCTGTAATATTCTATGAACATTATTTATTTATGTATTCATATTTATTATGTGTTTGTTACAGTTTTGTGTGATGTAATTTTTTTATTTAGGTACTCTTAATTAATGCAATGTAATACTGATAAGAATTTATATTTAGAACTTTCTTTTCATATTTTTATCGGTATGTTATTTTGGTATCTATCGCTGTATCCGTCAAACATAACCATCAAGTATGATCAAGGAAACACGTATTGTTGTTTGTTTAAACGGAAGGTGTGAATGCACTTCAGACCACACATGGAGCTCGCTAAGGGACTTCCGTTTGTTTACAGTGCGAATCTGTGTGTAGGAGCATTAGAGAATTTATTATTGACTGCGTGCTTAGAAATCAATGCGTTTCTTGTATGAGCGTAGAGATCAGCGCACGCGCAGCTTCTAGCGGCGACGGAGGCGATGGCGCCTAGCGCGTAGTCAGTCATTCCGCGCTAAACCTCCGCGCGCGACGATCGTGTCGCGTCGCTTGTAGTATCGCGCTATCGATATACTTCGCGTACTTGTGCTACCTTGAAGGATATCTGTGCAATGTGCTATGGAGTTTGTTTAAGTGACCGCCCTTAAGGGCTCATTTAGTGTTTGTTTCATTTGTGACTGGAAATTTTTAAGCAGGTGAGTGATTGAAAAATGTTATGAGTAACAACAAAGATACGCTAAGTTTATGAGCTATTGTGATTCAATATTTTGTGCATGCATCGTTAAATTCAGGACCACACACACGCACACACATTCCTATACGTCGTGGTTATAAAAGTTATCTTTTTATTTTAATCTCGTATCTTCAGTGTATAAAGTTTAATTGCTTCGTAAGTGTCAGCTACTCTTGACCTTCAATGGCTTCTATATTTAATGCGCTCATGAAAAACTTAAAGACGTATACTCATGTACATAAATTTAACTCATTTCATACCTATTTACTTCAATTACTGAGAATTACGTGTTGTTAGCTGTTATTATTCATAGCGGAATTAACAATGCCATGTAAATTGTACACTCGGACACTTATGCTTGCTTTGTTATTTAGTATCATCACACATGTATAGAATAAAAGTAATATTAAATATCGCACAGAAATAGAAAATATAATTTACAAAACAAATAAAAATTAAGGAACGTCGGTAAACCCCGAGGAGGTAGGCAGAGGTGTCTAGTACACTTCCACGTTTCATCAGTATGAAATATGTACAAAAAGAGAAATAAAGAAGAATTAGAAAAATAATCGGCTTCCTATTTTCTGATTATTCACATTTCTTAGGTACTTAAATTATCAGTACTATTGCATAACTAGGGCCGTTGAATCTGAATCAAATGTTTTACATATCATTAAACTACCATTTCTATCAATGTTTACGATAGCTGCAGTATTTGTTTCTTGGTAATGGAAGATAATATCATTTGCGTGTACACGGACCTCTTCATACATAGACAGGAGTGTTGCATTGCATGGGCGGATATTTTTACGTGACGCTGTATTATCTACGGCTACTGTTGAGGCTTGTTCATACAACTAGTCTATTCCACGAAGTTGTGCGTCTGAACTCGATCCGATTAAACGATTTGATGACCATTTCTTGTTTAATGTACAAAACAGAATTCAAACGGTACCTAACTTTAGCAGTAATAAATTGCACTGCATGTATTTCTGTACCATTGGTTATTTCATTGTTTCTTTAGTTCACGTATTTGGAAATGGAAAATAAATAGTAAAATGAAAAAACCGAACGGAGAAATTTATGTATTTCACTGACTTAGAGATTTCGATTCCGGTTATTTTTTTATCTTTTAATTTCGGAATTGTTTAGAAAAAATCTTGGAATTACGGAATATGATTGGAATTTAAATCAGATAATTAAAAATCAGGTACTATATAAAATAATATACACATATGGTGAATCACTGTTCTTTTTGGGGCTAGTTAAAGAGTTAGGTCTGGTTTACCTAAAATATAAACGACAGTAAAATTTCATGGTTATCTTCAACGTACATATTTCAAAGACATCCAGACATACATATGTATATGTACATTTAGGCTTGCCTTCAAGTTAATTAGTTTCATAGATATATTCCAAGAATCAAAACCCTAACGGGTATAGCAAGTTGCCTTTAAAAAAATCCTGATTACTCTCAATGTATATTGAAAAATATTTTTACTCTTCCGAGTAAACCTTAACAGCTGCCTTTTGAAATAAACAATCTGGCTGTTTCTTTGCCTAAATGATTCACCAATAGTAATAGTCATGTATATAATAGAAAATGAAGGCACCGACTATAACTTATGTGAGTCACAATATTTTCCATTTTCGCTTTATTTTGAAAAAATTAACGTAACATCACGCCTGTAATCCCCGAAGGAGTAGGCAGAGGAGTGTAGTACTCTCAGGTTTCACTTACGTTTGTATCCTATGGAATAGTTGGTGAGCCTATTTTCCCATACACCGGGCACAGACCACTAGCTACTAGAAAAACTACTACACAGACTACTTGAAATTCTAAATTAGAAAAATCGAATAGTATCCGACCCGGGATTTGAATCCAGGACTCCCCGATTGGCAGTCGCGCTTGCAACCACTCGACCAACGAGGCAGTCCGTTTTATTTTGAATTTCCTATATATCTCATATTTTTAGGATGCCAAACCGTGAAATTTTATTGGCAATAATTTTTAAATCACTCTAAATAGCGACTTTTTTAATGAAAGCAACCGAAACGATTCAGAACTATATTCATAATATCAATTAAAAAAAACAAAATCGACCCCACTAGCTAGAAATTCTCACGTCAAAAACAATCATCATTAAAAGCGATGTATGTATCTCATTATAGAAACAATAAAATTGTGGTCACTTTCTCGGCTTTCCTAACACCTTTGTCGGATTTTAAAGCTCCGAGATAATTGTAGGAAGAAGCGATGTGTCCAATTATTCAAACATAATGGACGAATTGTTTGTTGTGAACGATAGAACGCTATGGAGTTTATAATACCATCCTTTTAGAGGTTCCCATAAAATTTCAACTTCAACATCGTTCAATGACTGTTTTACTGCCGTCGATAGTGGCTGCAGTTATGTTTATAACACGATACTTTATTAGGATATTGTAAGATTTCTTCTGCTATTTTTGTTTCGTTTCCATCATCTTTAATTGTTATGTGTATATGGTCTGTTATACTATTCTTTGGAACAATTTTTTTTTCCCACTATTTATCAGTGGATTTTACCCTAATAGGGCCTAGAACATTCTCCACATCACTGTTTCAAATTGGCGGGTATTTCAGGTTGTGGCTGAATTGCCTCGTGGATGGTTTCAGACTCTACTTTACGGTTTCATGGATTTGAAAGCATTTAACAACAACTATCGGCATTCGCTGCTTAATATGCTCTCCGAAAACTTAGCTCAAAATTTGCCACTAACGGTTGGGCATTCAAAACCCGTCCGCGCACGGCGTTCTTTACCTTCACAGATCGTTTGCAATGTACACCGTGTTGCACTAATGGACGTGGCTTTAGAAATATAAATCTAACAAATTAATATAAATTTATTTTTAGTCTATATAACTGATTGAGATGTTTTTATTTACTTGATTACTCTTCAATGCTGCCATCGTAATTGTACCTCATCAACGTCTTTATATTGCCATTTCAAGAATTACATAGGCACATTACATTGATTACGTATTCGTAACATTTTCATTGTAACTATCGTTAACTTTTAAAGTACCTCTTACTCAAACTTTCATTTGCAGATTCTTCAGCAAATCTAATTCGAAGTATGAGATTTAAATGCACTTACGTTAATCAAACCTTGTCAGATTACATCAGTCGATGAGCCGTGCCGAATCTTAAATACATTGGAGCTAGTAGTTAATTCGAATGAAATGGATCAATCCAATTGAGACTTGATCCAGTTGTAATTATCAGGCCGAGGCTGCGCGCGCGTCGAATTTCAACGCATGCTTCTGACTTCTGCTATACCTAGAGATAATTTGGTGTGTTCATTAAGTATTATTAGGTATTCATTAAGAATACCTAACCTTTGTTTGTACCTACTCTACAATTACAGTTTATACAATTCGTGTACACTTGCCATCGAAGTAAATTGTTTTTTATGTATTTTAACTTATAAACTATAAACTAGAATTGCACAAGGTGTATATTTTGACCACAATTTTAGTTATTCACGCTGAATTGATTAAGAAATAGAAATACTTTTAAGACGTAATACATTAGATTGAACGTCGTTAGTTAACAAGGAGGTCGTAATAGTCTCTATCTTGACTTCAGACGTTGGTCTAGAATGCCCCTAATTGCAGCGATGCGTAGTTGAGCTATTTAGGAACAATTGCTAGATTGGTTCTAAACACTGCGTCAGTGGAAGTATAAGTGTTAATCTCCTGATTGGTTGATTGAGTGATTATTACTGTGTTCCTTCTTGTATTTTTGTGTGTTTTGTGGTTGAATTAATGTTTCTTATGGTTCCAAGAAAACCCTCTATAAATAGTTTGTTTTTATTGGTCATTCTGTAAGGTCACTTTACATTTTCAATCAATCGTGTTTTTGTTGTACCTTTATAAAAACGCACTGTAACGTTATTTAACTTTAATTTATATTTTACCGGTAATTATAAGAAAACCATAGTTAACTTAGGTATTACTGAAATTGAAGTTCTGATTCATTTCGTTCGTTCATCGTTTGTTGTTTAATAACAATAACAATCAGCCTGTCTAAGTGCACTGCTGGTCATAGGATTCCTGTTCGGAGTTTTAAATTAGGGATCGTGGAGCAAGGCTACGCTGTTGCTCGTTCGTTGTTCATTTTGTCAAATTGGGTATATAAAAACGTTGTTAAATTTCAAAATATTGTTTGGTTTTTTTGATTTTGCTGGATTATTCTTGTACGCTTTTGTCTGGACACAAATAACATGCGTTCAAAATAAATTCGTCGCGTATTGCAGCTTTCTTAATTCTGCAAATGTTTCGCTTCGGATTTAGGTGTTCTAAATCGATCCGAAGTTTCCTTAAGCTTCGTTAAGTTACCCCGATTTAATTTTAGACGCGTTGACTACTCTCCATACAAAGTTAATTAGGCGGATCAAGAAAAGCCAATACGAAAAAAAATCCAATCAAATTTAAATTTGCGTTGGATTTTTACGAGTATGTACCTACCTAGTTATCTTTCGGTTTTATTTATTTTAATTGATCTTATTTTTAACAGACATTAATTATCATGGTTATTAGTAAACTGCTGGTCGCTAAACTGAGTAAAAAAAGTGTCTAACTTATTTATTTAAATTTAACTGCACTTTAAATCGAGGACTTAAGTCAAGACCTGTCTCTACTAAACTGTTATTACATTCTTTACTCTATGCTGTTATTAGATATTACACCAATTTTATTGGACATAGATAAGCATTAAAAATGCAGTTAAGTAATATAACGGTGATCAAAAAAAGATACGAAGAGTTTTATATAGTCTAAATTATATATACATTATGCCTATTTTCTACAGGGGTAGCCACCTTCTTATCCATTTACAACACTTTTGTAGAAAAGCCTAAGAAAACACCTGTAATAAATTAATGGGTACGTGTGTTTGTGTTTAATAGAAGAGATATTTCGAAGCAAAACAAAGGTCATGCCTTACGGTTATTGCAGACGTAAGTAAATATAGCTGTGGGCATAAGAAATCAATCAGTAATTATGGTTCGTCCAACTGTTTGTGCTATTCTGCGAAGGCGCACGGTGACAATGTGTGTAACGTTCCTCCGTCGAGTTTCTAAGCTATTAAAGCAGTAAAGAAGATACAATTATTCGTATTAATTATGAGATAGGGCTGCCCGTATATTTGTTATATATAAATTTAATTTTTATATAACAAATAAACGGTTTGTAAAAACGACAGAATTTAATTGAAACCGTGATTTGTAAACTTTTTCATGAGAGGTACAGTCTACTGTTTTTTTGTTTTTCATATGTAGTCATTGCCTGTTGCATAGATGTTTTTTCAAAAAATAACTATGAATAGTTATAATTTGTCACACTGACTATATGAGTAGCTTAATATCCTTACTCTCTAAATTCATATTTATTGTATGTTATACGGACTGTAATTGTTAAGGTTTATGTAATAAATTGAAGATCATACGTGGCAATCTTAGATTTTATTCAGTGCTAAATTCCCACGTTTGACAACCCTAGAAATTTTTGCCGCGCAAAAACACTTGTTCTATCGTTTTCTCACGGACTCCAGACTTCGATTCAACGCGAAGAATATAAATGAGATTTCATTGATGGACGCTTCTTTTATTTTAAATCCCCAATAAATAAAAATTGTACAGATACGATGGATTTATTAATATATTATGTGCATAACAATATAACAGTAAAAAAGGGTAAATATTTTTTTTTATTTGTGGTTTTATTTCTTCTAAGGATCACTTACATCATCGGCTCATTGATTTAGTGGTTGATAGGGCAACTGGTAAGCAAAATATCCTGGGTTCGATCCTCAGTTCGAGCAAAGTAGAAGTGGGTTTTTTTAACTTAAAATTCCCAGTAGGTGCACGAAGTCTGGATTTATGCCCGGTGTATAGCATTAGGCTCACCTTCTATTATATGGCGCGTGTAACATACTGGTGAAAAGAGGGGTTATGCACTCGTTTGCTACCCTTATGGGAAATCGGGCTTGATGCTAGGTTTGCTTCGTGTTATGTTATTTATGAATTGATTGATTGACAAATACCTTTAAAAATAAAGGAGCACGACTGTATTGTAGTCCAAAAATAAGTTATCTCGGTCGCTAACTCAGTAAGTGGTATACGTGTAACCTTTGAGGTCATTTTGTTTGCTGAACAATCTCTGCTTCATGTTTACTTAGGATTACCGAGTTTCTGCTTTTTACTGAGACTCAAAACACGCTATTCGTTTGCGTTTCGTGCTTCGTGCGTTGTTGATATTTGGAACCTTTTTCATTATGTTTTATGGTTCTACCGAATTGCTTTATACTTCTTTTGTAAATTAGATATAAAAACATAACCATAGACAATCTTTGAGTCAAGGTATTATACATTTTTAAATTAATATTATAATAGATAAGAAAAACCGAAACCAACATAGATGAAGAGACTGATGAATGTAGAAGAATAGCGTCAGGTTTATACGTAAATAGAGATATTTTGCACTTGTTACTCTCTGCTGATCCCGTAAAGGGCCTGGCGCGTTGATATAATGATAAACAAAAAATGTAAAGTATCAGGAAAGACAATAATATCACAGTGATATATACATTTTGCGTTATTTTTTCATATAACAAGTATAATACGACATACAGCGCGGCGCGAATTCCTTATAAGGTAATCATTCACATGCGTAAACGTACATATATGTACTCGTACATATTTGGTTAGGACGAATATGAGTGTATATTTACGATTAAAAGTAATTGAATATTTATTATGTAACATCACCCATGTACGTAATCTCTAAGGATAAAAGAGGAGAGTGGTATTTTCACGTTTTATTAATTATATTTATTATTTAGTTTTACCTAATTATAACATAATTATCGATTCACAGGAGTACACTACATTCCTCTGCAGTCTGCCTTCCCCTTTGGATAAATACAGGTGTGATGTTATGTTATGTTATTATGATTTAAATATACTAAATAAGCTACTCAGAACCAGTAGGTTGCGCAAACTCGAGCGATTGTCGCGATTCGCGCGTTTTGCTCCACTATTACAGTTGCCTGGGAACTGCGC
>DWMG01001978.1:0-14042 GCA_018244855.1 Elbella merops | reverse complement strand
ACATCGTGAGGAAACCTGCACACCTTAGAATTTATAAAAAAAAAATATTTTCTAAGGTGTGTGAAGTCTGCCAACCCACACTTGGCCAGCATGGCAGACTATGGCCTTAACCTTCTCAATACGAGAGGAGACCCGTATTCCAACAGTGGAATTGTATTGGGCCAAATAAAAAAAACTTTGAAACTAAATTTTGGGATAGTAAGTTTTTGATAATATTTTAAATGATAAATATGAGAGGTAAGCCATATTTCAACAATAAAAGGGTTGAAAGAAAAAAAAATGGAAAATTGTAGATAAATTGGTAAGACAAAAGCATAACTTTTTTCATATTATAGCAGAGCCATTTTAAATTATTGTGTACATTCAATGCTGAATTATTCTGCTTGTACTGTGTTGGCATGATTATTTTTGCACAAAATATCTTTAAGTTGTGGCTTATGTTCTTTACAAAATTTAAACATACTTTAAACCCCTCTTTCATATTTATGAAAATTTATTTTATTTTATATTTATGAAAATTTATTTAGTAATTTGATACATTTGTAAACCATGTTACAAAAATGAACTGAACTCACCCAAAACATTTTCTTATTAATCTATAAAAGAAAGACCAGAAGGCCATTATGAATCTCAACGGCAGAAATGTATAAACAAAGAGTAGCGAGTCGGCACATTGAAAAAATCCATATGCCATAAACTTTTCTAATTCTTGCGGTATTTTTATAAATGAATACACTTTCTCCCTCCTTGCTGAAAACCTCTCTTCATCATGCTCTAGTAAGTACCCTCGAGTAAGTTCAACATGCAGAAACGTAAATAAAGAAGCAGTTCTTTCCCCATCTGAAATTTTAGTCATACAATACAAATAATGCGCTGAGATCATCATGTATCATGAAATCATAAATATCGACTAAAATGTAACAATATATGCATACCTTTACTTTCTACGTTTTTGCTATTGTCAGACACAATTTCCTCAGAACAATGCTGATTATTTGATGAAGTTCTAAATCGTAACCTTAAGTTATGATCCTGTAAATCTTCATTTTTTATAGTCATTTTGGACAATGGTTATTTATATCACAGAGATTTCATTTTTAATGTGTTTCTATTCGGATTAGGATTATCTATGAAATATGATTAGCTACCTGGTTTATTTGTATTTTGTATTGTAATTAGTATCTACGACAATACAACATTCACACAACACGAAAATATTTGACATTCACTTTTTTAATTTTAGTAAACTGTCGTACGAGATTATCTTTTACGTACTGTCACAACAAAGTTTTACCTTTTTTATTTATTTTAAGAAATTTCGAGAAAATTGTACTTATTACTGGTAATACTACTTTTAACGGATTCATGATATATGATGCTGAGTTCAAAGGAACTACAGAAAATGTATAATTTTAAAAATATCTAAATATATGTCAGTAATGACAACATGCGTTATGTCAAATTGTCAATAACGATATATCAATAGAATGGAATGTCAGTATTCATTGTAAAAGCGGATGTCTATGGAAGTAATATCGACCAGAAATAGTTATAAGTAATGAAAACTATTGAAATCAACATTATATGTAGTATACAGCGAGACCGGTAATAAAACAGAATTGTAAGTTCTTTACCATAGAAGTACACTTGAAACTAGGTAACTATGTCACGCCAAGTCGATTCTAACATCGCCCGGCTGCTGGATGGTTTAGGTCTGGAAGGAGAAGAAAATGATTTTTGTGATTTCTCCATTGCTGACCAAAACTCTGTTGCTGAGTCTCAAGGAATTACTCCAACAACCCCATCGAACTTCAAACCAGTGCTTGGTTCTAACGTCACGTACGTAGTAGCTTGTGTCATAGTAAATGATCGAAACGAAATCCTCATGTTGCAAGAAGCAAAAGAAAGTTGTGCTGGTAAGTGGTATCTGCCAGCTGGTCGAATGGAAAAGGGAGAAACCATAGTCCAAGCTGCAAAGAGGGAAGTCCTCGAAGAGACCGGCTTACATTGTGAGCCCAGAACTTTACTTGTTGTTGAAACTGCCGGGGGCACATGGTATAGATTTGTTTTAACTGGTGATATTGTTGGCGGTGAGTTAAAAACACCAGCAAAAGCTGACAAAGAGTCACTGCAGGCAAAGTGGATATCTAATCTACAAGAAATATCCTTGAGGTCTAATGATATTATCCATCTTATTGACAAAGTTAAACTGTACCAAAGTAGCAACCCGGGAGAATCATGGCATAAAAACTTTCTTCCAGCTGCCACTCCTCATTCAAAAGATCTGTTACGGCTCATAGTTCTCATTAAAAAAAGAAGTACAAATAAATTGCATGTATTGTTGAGTGAAAAAACTTCAATTCATTTTCCAGTATGTGAGATAAATCCTGCAAAAAGTGTACATTCCACATTAAGACGATTTATGGTTGAAATGTTTGGAGCTGATGTAGCACAACATCGACCCTTGGGCCTCCTCAATGTGGAAGCAGACCCAGCTCAAGATGGCTGTTGTCTCACTTTACTTGTAGTCTTCCGACCTCCAATGGAAGAAGTACCATTGATTGGAAAATGTGCTTGGCATGAATTATCCTCAGACATGGAAAGACAATTAATACCTATCATAACGACAAAGAATTCCACCATAGAACTTCATGTGGTGCGCTAATAAAGTGTGGACCAGGGTTACATGCTCTCTTATTTTAATTAAATCTAATAAATGAGTCATTGACTGTGCCTAATCAAGCTTATTGAAGCTGATAAAGTTTCTGTCAATATCTGTATTATTTGTTCAGAGCAATACATGTTATCATCATCCACCCCTACATCGTTCCACGATTAAGGTTATGCTGGCTAATAGCAGGTGTATAACACCCGCTACGCCACAATTGGTGAGCATGGCAGACTATGGCCTTAACCCATCTCATTCTGAAAACAGGTACTTTTGAGACATGGTACAGGGCTTGATGATTATGCTGATTTTTTTATTGACAGCCATCACATAGGTCTATATAATAGATCCTAATAATATATATGCACTAGAAGTGCTTATTATTAATTACATATTTTATGCACTTTATGAGTGTACTCAATTTTTTTTTATTAGACATCACGAAAACATCTATATTTTGCCTTGATGTATTCATAGTGTAAGTAAATATAGCATAAAAGCTTTCCAATTAACTTGCTTTGTAAGGTGAAGGTAAATGCTTAACTTCTCTATATTGAACATATATTAGAGGAATACTAATATTTAAATTTTTTCTGTAATTTAAGTCATGTTCTTAGTAATTATTAAATCTGTGACACTGTAGATCATAAGTATTGCATTAAATTAAACCAAAAGCAGGGAGATGCTAGTTTTCTCCATAGAGTTGGTTATGTAATTTGATGACAACAAGCTAATGGACTTTTTCAAAAGAAATTTGACAATGTCTGTGACGGAATAAATATATATCTTTAAGTAGCAGTAGACTATTTTTTTGAGAGGTCATTTGATTTAATTATTGTCGTTACTCTGCTTACATCTGCAGTGACTTTGAAAGACATATTTACCATGCCACTCAAGAAGACAGCTGTGTTCCCCTAAAATTTTAATATGGTATAATGTAGGCAACATTATTTTCTCTTATAGAATAATTGTAACATTATATTGTAAATACACAGATTTGTGTGTGTTCTATTTTTAACTTTGTAATTTACAGTCAAAAACTCAGCTTGCTAGTGTATCTATCTTTTGTTTAATTTAGGGTATTTTCCATATACGAGTATATTAGATGTATACAATGTAAGTTTTTCAGCAGTCCATTTATTTTCAAATATTCAACAATGTACCTGTTTTTCTGTGTAGCACCTATTTGGCATTGTGCACAATTATATTTCGTTAAGTAAACAAATGCTTGTAGAGAAAATAACATTAACATTATGGTCATATTTATTTGATTCATTTGAAATAATGTGTTCTGAAATCTGTTTCTGTGCCAGGGTTACAACACGTAATGTAATTTTCTACTCATTTTAAACACTGCTGCGTGCATTCGCTAAAGTACATTAACAACTCCGCAATTATGGTTATTCTTCTAGAGCCGAACTATTCTCTACTTGCCTGATACCACGTATTTAATCTAGCTCTTTAAAACCTGTTGATTGCTATCTACAAGCTGTTGAAATCATCTTGCTATGTAGGTGTTATTACTTATATTAAAAAAAATGAATTTATTATATTATTCATGTTATATTTTTATACCATTTTATACATATTTTTTAATTAAACATTGTTTTATTTTTCATCTTTTTATACATTTATTTAACTTTA
Source organism: Elbella merops (assembly GCA_018244855.1). NCBI lineage: Eukaryota > Metazoa > Arthropoda > Insecta > Lepidoptera > Hesperiidae > Elbella > Elbella merops. The sequence continues at coordinate 9,730 of DWMG01001978.1, read as the reverse complement.
CACACGCCCGAATTCCTCGAAGGGGTAGACAGAGAAGTGTAGTACACTCCCACGTTTCACGAGTTACGTTTACGTCCCATGGAATAGATTGTGAGCTTAATAACATCCACCGGGCACAAATCCAGACTCCGAGTCACTACTAGAAATTCTAAATTATAAAATTATAAAAATCTAATAGTACCCGTCGGGTCCTCACCGGGACTGATCGACAGTCGCGCTTGCAACCACGTAACCAACAAGGCAGTCAGTATTAATTTTTTTTTTGGGTTAAACACCATAGGAATTTGCCTTAGCAGAATTCGGCCATTTTTTCATTAAAAGTTCACTCAGATTCTTAGCAATCTTAAATCAACCCGAATACTCATACTCGCTTTTAAGAATCTGAAATAACATTTGTAATTAAATAAAAGGTTTAACGGTATTGTTTTACGAGAAACTAGGACTTCCATTTGACCGGTTAACATGTCTCACCTGCCTTTTACAGCAGGTTAAACATCTGGTTAAATATATTGTTAGCAATCCCTATACTTTCCATTATACGATGTTTGTGACCCTTCGCAAAGGATCAGGTCTTTTTTAGAAATATTGTGATAGCGAGAATATTCAAAGAAATATATGTACAGATTCGACTTTTGTACAACTTTATTACATTAACAAAAGGCTATGATTAGTAAATGATTAAGTGATTTACTAATCACAGTCGTCTAAATGATAAATATGTGAAAATTTGTCGCTATAATTCTTCTGGCCGAAATATTTTTGCTGTAAATTTCCGTTAGTTTAACCGCCGATAATAATATACATTATACCAAGTTTTATATATAAAAGCCCTATGTCGATTACCTATATTCGAGGCCGACTTAATGCCACAACAAACGACGACCTCTATCAAATGTACCTGTTGTTATAACTAAATCAGAGTACCGAATGGAATGCGGTTCCCTTCACCTTGATGCTTGTGCGAACGAAGTTACCGTTAGCGATTCGTACACACGAACGGTCGCTTGCAAACATCATGAACCGCTGCATAATTTACATTAATACCATCGACATGCAATTTGCATTGATTGTTTCATATTAAAATAACCAGTCGAAGGCAGTAACCGAAATAACTAGTTAACAATTGTCGTATTCAAAATTGGGTATTCATTATGCTAACAAAATGTGTAGATAAAGAAAATGATTAAACTGAAACGAGGTAAAATGTTCATAATAGTTCTGAATACAAGACAACATTACATATACAGTCGGTCAAGTGAAAAGCGGAGTTACGTACGTAAAACAGAAAGCGTGTCAAGACAAAGTATATTTGTATACCTCCTAGAAAAGCCTCCGACCGTGAACAGCGAATGACAAATAAACTAATTAAATCCATAAGAATATAAATTAGAATTTTACGTATCCCCCAACACAAATAAAACTAAAATGTAAAACAATTAAATTTCTTACTTGTCCTTTTATTACTTCATTAAAGTTGACTTGTCTTGGAAATACCACTGAAGTAACAGTAGGTACAAAAAATCTCAAATCAATCGCATGTATGAAAGTTAGTAAGACACTTTTAAAATACGAAATGACCGGATAAACATGAAACGCCTGAAAATATATTTATAAATTATAACTAAGATCTATCTCGATCAGGGCAACTAACAAACAAAAAACCGCATCCAAATCGGTCCATTTGTTTAGGAACTATGATGCCACAAACAAGCTAACACACGTCAAACACAGAACCCCTATTTCTGTGTCAGGGGTTCGAAATATCAAGGATATAATAAGCTCGTTCGAGCTACAATAGCTTAAAAGAGTAACTTACGAGTATGATGAGCAACCATAACGTGATCACATTCGATTTTCTTTAAGATAACGGTTAACACACACGGTTCTAATCCTTCGAAAGCTGTTCAAGAACTTCGACCGTTCAATTAACGGTATCACCGTGTTTGTACAACAGGAAATCCTATAAGACTTACCAATAAACTTATTGGTAGTTCTTATAGGATTTACATCTTATAGGATAGAATTACCAACTGGTTTAATGGCTCGTTAACTTATTAATGTTTTTTTAACCTATTTTTTTCCAGCTTTGACCAATTAAACCAAAAAATCTTTAGCAGGCGCCGGGGAAAGACTAGACTAAAAAACTCAAGGAGAATACCACAGATGTCGTTTTCGTCTTCCCAAAAGGGAAAGTGGGCAAATGTTTTCACGCATATATTCTCATATAACCGCTTTTATTCTTCTTATCACCACTTTCTTTCATATTCAAGTTTTGCATCTTATAATATTGTTAGAGTAAGCACGGAGTTATGTGTAGCTAACCGAACTTGCTGGCTTCCAAGTTAACAATTCAGTAGCTTTCCCAATGTTCCATTCACACTATTAACTGCACTCATTATTCTCTCTATTTATCAACGGTGTATTATGCCTGATAAATACACACCCAAAATATACAATCTCACCCATTTTCAAAGCCTTGTATCACTACCCTTAAAGTCTACTCTAGTCAAGAGAGGTGAGTCGAAATCTATCTCGACTCACCTCTTTCAAATCGCAACATTTTCATCAGTTCACCTTGAATTATAAACCTTCCTCGTGTAATCATCTTTCATACCGGTAGTAATCAGTGCTTGTAGCTCAGATGGTGTGGAAACAATTAATATTGCATCGTCTGCATATAATAAAGATTATCACTACTAAGTCCGCCATATTATGCATTTATACACATATATGTTATGGAGCGCCCTCTAGCTAGGTGGAGTGACGATATATGCAAAGTGGCTGGCAGTGGTTGGATGCGAAGAGCTGAAGATCGAGCTCAGTGGCGTGCTATTGGTGAGGCCTATGTCCAGCTGTGGACGGAAGTAGGCTGCTAATGATGATGAATGGCTAACTGAGAAAGATGTGGTGACTCTGTCCGCGGAAAAACTTGATATCAATACACCATAGTGTGATAGACCGGAGGATGAAATTAAACCATTTAATATGAAAGCGACAATAGTCAACTAGGCAATGAAATGGTTATATTCTTTGTTGTAAATAGTTCATGGGTCACGAATTTTGGAATTGTTTCCTGCAGTACTGGCACCAATTTAATACTAAGCAATGAATGGTTATTTTGATAGTACTAAGTACTAACAATGAACATTTTTAAACTTTTCCACTTCGGCACATTACATGTTTGGAACGTGATATTTTAAAGTAAGAACGATTTCGTGTTTGTTATGATTCAATGATATGCTCTTATATTTCGACTCATTGTCTACTCCCCAAAACACTGGATTTAGTTGATCCAACATTGCTAATCCCATATATTTTAGGGCCTGTGCACCTGCAACACCCATTATTTCCCCCTATCGCATTTTGGCAAGAAACGTTTTTTATTGCGAACAAATTGTAATGCCTTTAATCCATGTTAGATACATCCAATTACACGGTAAACATTTCGAGTGTTCTCACTGTTAAGCTACAATCGATCTTATCGTAATAGAAATAGAGTTCTACATCGGTGCTAATTGTTTGCTAACACTAGCAGCGGGTCATTGGAATGAGGGTTGAATCTATTTTATGCGACAATGACAATTTTTCACTGCTTTGTGTACAGCGTTAATCCGTGTTTGACGTCCTCCTTTAGTGATATATAGTTATATTTCTGATTTATTTCAAATATAGTGTTTTATGCGATTTTTGTACTCTTACATCGTTCTCTATAACTTAAGTTTTACAATTTACCTCAACAACGTTAGATACCGGTACTTGTTATTGTATTAGTAGAAGTTACTTTACTTCTTTTAACGTAATTCGTCGCATATATGTGTTGCTGTATGGAGGTAGGGCAATTGCGTGATTTGCGCCCGGAAGCGGCGCGCAAGTGGTGTCGTGACTCGCTTGGGAAACCCGAACCCAACTATTTTACAGGGTGACCTTACAACAATTTACAACTCGAAATAGAACACTATATGCGATTTTGTTTTTGTTTTTTAGAAGAGGATACACGTATCCTTGCACAGCCGCATATACAGAGTAATAGGTGTCTGAACTTTAATAAAAAAAGCTTTAAAAATCAGATACGCTGGACGAATTATGTGCAGATTAAAATGAACGTGACATTCTGTTTCTATATATATAAGCGTAAATCACGCCTGTGATCCCCGAAGGGGTAGACAGAGGAGTGCAGTACATCCCCAAGTTTAACCAGTTTCGTTTAAGTCCCACAATGGAATAGGTGGTGAGCCTATTGCTATACACCGGGCACATATCCACAATATATATAAATTTTAGAAATAATATGTGAAAGATAGGTAACTAAGTTTTTAGGTAAGTCATTATTGTAAAATATATTTAAGTTAACTTATTGTTAGCTAAAAGTTAATATATTTACCAGTTAATGATTTTTACTGACAATATTTCTTCATTAGTGTATCAAATCTTTTAGTTTTCGAACTCTATTTTTTCCTATTGTCGCCCGGCATTATTATTAGTAGAGTAAATTATACAATAATTTTGGCGATTAATTACATTACATTTTTATCTGATGTTTAAATATGTAAAAATAAAGAATAAAACTCATTGTATCTTTTTATGTTATATATTTTCAAAGAGATTAGCTATGTGTATATACATAGCTTTATTATTTTGAGATATGTATGCACAAAAGAGAGTCTAGTAAAATTGTTTATACTGTAACATTTTCCATGAATAAAGCTTCTATAAGTTCATGGACCTAACCTCGAATTTATAAATAGCGCATTTGAGCCTAATACGGTGTAAGGCCAAGTTGCCGCATACCAATTTATCGAGTGAGTTAGGTGGATGTTAGCATATCTTTTAGAATAATTTTCTTTTTCTCACTTCTATGCTTTACTTTACTTTTTTAATACAAAGTGTTTATTGTAATAACCTGGTCTCAGTAGATACATGTGTAAAAACACCTAAGAATTATTTAATAGTAAAAGTTAATGTAGGTATACGTACCTATTGTCCATCAGTCGATATTTAGGATGTGGTGATACCAGCGCAATATATCTAAATTCATATTTTTATTTGACAGTGCTTACGCCTAATTGTATCTTGTAATCAGCATTTCACAGAAGCCCATTTCAATGCTTGTCAGAATAACACTAGTCGACCAAAGACTATTTCGTCCAATTGTTTTTTTGACAAGATAATTCTAAATTATTGCGGACATTTAAATTTAGTCAAATAGAAAAGATGAATTTGAGGCAGGGGTAAATATAATTTGCAACCCTTTGTTAGGAAAGGGATGATTATTATGACGCCTAGTACGCCGAGGGGTGGTTGACACTTGCTCAACGGGTGTCCATTGAAGTAACTTATACTTTTTATTTTATAAATCAGGTGGAAACTATTAAGCACGCCAAAAATGTTACAGTGAATAAGAAAGTGATAATGGCTCAATCAAATCTTAATGGAAATTAAATCATTTTATACGCTTTATAAATCGCATAAGTATCTTTTACGTAAATACATTTTAAATATCAAGATGTCTTATTAAATATGTATTGTTAGTGTAGTGGTTCCGATATTAGCAATCCTTTCCAGAGATCCAGGATGCAAATCCCTAATAGGACTTTGTTTTGTAAGTATGAGCGATTTAATTTTAAAATTAACTATAAAGGTAAAAGAGAAACATTGTGAGCAAACCTACGTGATATAGAATTATCTACACAGTTAACTATGTGTGAAGTCTGTCAAAACCCACTTGACAATCGTCGTAGACTACTTTTTATTAGGCTACCTTCAACTAGACGGCCTTCTCAATACTAACAGACTACGTTCTCATTGTCATGTTTAAAGGGTACAAATGCGAATATGAATGCTTTTGCAGTATTCTGATATAATTTGAACTTTGGTTACAGGTTATCTTCTTATGTAATAGTAGGAGACCTATAATTTTTCATATTAATCATTTTGTTGCCTTCTTTGCTGATTAAATTGTAATTTTAAGGAACACAGACATAGGCGTAGTCACGCCGCAGTCACGTGTCACCCTTCATCACATAATCGAAAACTGTTTCGGCGTGCTCTATTATTTATGGACTTATGACGTACAACCGCAAACCCCAGGAGTTGCGCTCAGTTGTATAAACTATGCATACTGTCACGTTATTGTATTGAGAACTATATAGTTGATAGCTAAAATTTTGTTTAAATATTTTTCATTGTAACCCACGAATTGTTAAATTAATTTGGTATTTTACGTATTCTTTTAATATTATGTTTAATAATCTCAACGAATTATAAGTCTGAAATAATAATATTAGTCTCATTTTAATATTTTAGTAAAATGCTGTTGTTGTAAGCCTAAATTTACATTTTATGTGTTCATTTCGACTTTTAATTTCCAGTTTAATAAAGAATCAACGCCAAAACGTCTGGGAAACTGGCAGGTCCCACGTTGGGCGCCAACTCGGGCGCGTCCCTTAGAAATGCGACCCGATCCTAAGCCAATTTGTGATCTTAACGGTCGGTTCTTGCCAGGCGCGCCCCGAGGATCGTCTAAGTGTTTTGGACATTACACCGGAACCTGGGACCTTCCCAGGAAAATTACAAGAAAAGTCGGTAAGTACATTTTGTTTTATTGTCCTATTTAAGGGTATGGAGTTATGTTTGTTTGTAAAATATAAAAAAGAAAGATTTAAATTCTAGATTGGATTGACACTCCGTGGATTACAGTGTCTTATATCTTCAATAATTGTTTCTGACATCCAATAATTTATTATGTGCTAATTTAATTTATTAGAAATGTCCTACAACAGTAAAAGTATAGAGCACGCGTAATAGAACTGTGTACATACATGGGCGTGATGAATACAAATGCTCTAGTTCGTGCCCACGTACAATGAAAACATTTTATGATACCTTGTTACAACTTTAATCGAATGCCCCGAAATATGGTGTTCTGTTTCTTTGTGATACATGATAAAATAGATCAGCGAATAATAGACGTAAGTTAAAACCACGACACGAATATATTGATTGCAGTGGGCTGAAGTCATAAAGCTATGCCCTGTTTTATTTGTCAACACACATGCTATAATACTTCCTGTTCCACTTATTATCGTGTTACGAAGTAGTTTACTTTCTTTCTTCGAATATTACGCCAGTCGCTGTGAGCGAAACATTTTCGCATAAACCTTCGGGAGTAGGTCTATGGTACTTTCTTATTGATATTTTTTCTTTTACACGCAAATTGACACTTAGGTATCTCCGAGGTCTAGTATTACGGTTACATGTGGAATATTGTAATGAATCATTGATTAAGAGAAAATAGAGTTGACTTTTCTTTTCTACATCTTAGCGGAGGAGTTGGCTAAAGAGCCGCCAGACTCAAGGTTCTCAGATTGGCTGAATCTCCGCGTTCAAAGGCCAAAAGCTGCGGCCGGGGCAGCACGCATGCGCAGTGGAAAACGCGGTAAAAGCAAGGAGGAGGGAAAACCCGAATCTCAAGAAGAGCAGACGTTCAAAGTAAGTTCGAAAGGTTACACGTCACCTATTGAACGTTTACGCGTGAATTTCTTACAAACTTTAAATTTTAAACTCAAGTGTAAATTCAAACAGTCGTATTCGTATTTCGAAACATTTCAAATAAGTTTTAAGCGGGAAGAGTGTGTTTTAAAATTCATTATCTGCCGGACTGTACTTTGATTTGCTTATTTTTTTAAAAAACTTCTCCAACATTGTAGTTCCAGTATTGGTATATTAATTAATCAAAGCGGTAGGTATGTGATAAGTGATGACTAACGATAAGTTTGGATAGCACACCTGCGTAATTATTAGATAAGGTGTTGTTAAACGAAATTATGTTCTTTTGTCCAATTATATTGTCCACTTATAAACTTTTAAGCTGCACTTTTTACTTTGTATAAATTAAATATTATTAGAGTAAATCCTATGTATCCACTGCAATTGTAGGTAGTTTGATAGATACATTTCATTGTTATTCTATTTTATTCGATTCTTCCTGTGTACTTAAGAAACCGAATGAAATAAAGAAAGTAACGACGAAGCTTTTAGTAGCATTAGAATAAGTATTAATCTATGCTGAAATTTCAATCATTCCTGTTATTTTTTAAATGTTCTCTTAATGAATGCGCTTAACCTGAATCTAGCTTTGCGTTTAAATTAGGGCTGTTTTGAATACACTGGGTGGAGAGCTTTATACGACGGGACCCCTAAGTGTGCACATACGTGTATCACATCCATTGAGTGTGGGTTGAGGTTGTAGTCGAAAAACTTTCAAAAATATTTAACAACTATTACCTGATACTATTACCACTACGGTCGGCAATGATGTCATTTTAGCAGACACCTGTCTGATAAAGTCGGCCGAATATATTATCTATCATTACTTTTTATCGTACCTCTCTTGGACACGTGTCTTCTCTGAATAAAACGGGCGATATTCACAGTTCGGAGAACGTTTCATAGAACTTAAAGGCGGACAGATTTCCTTACAATATTTACCACCATCTGAATTGTGAGTTACATAGAAATTTAAAATTGCCCATAGCTTTGAAAAATGACACATGTATTACAGAGCTTAAAAAAAAGACCGCTTACATGAAATTCCAGTGAAGATACTGGAATTTCGCACAGGAACCTACACACACTATAGAGAGCATATACTTACACATATATTCATATACATAAATGTATATCGACTAACTTAGTAATCATGCGGCACGTAAATAGTTAGAAATGAATATTGCATTCAAAATATTGTCGGAGTTGATATCTTGGTTTAAAAACTAATAATTCCTAATCGCTCTCGTTAGCGTATCTCGTGCAGGTGTTTATGAAATAGCTATTTTATCTTTGTACAAAATACTTGTAGATAAAATAAAATAATCATATGAAATTTTATGTAGATATCCTATCTTTATAAGGTACTGTTTAAAATGCAATTATTTAATAATAATACCTACATATTAACAAGCATTACAATTTCACAGGTTGAAGCGCAGGTCGAAGGTTTATTTTTAGCGACAATTTCTATAACGGCAAAGTCGATGCAAAGCGTCAGGACTTTTTAATAGCCAATTTAGTTATATCTCCATTAAATAACATGCAAATTTGTTTACAGAAAATGTAAAGTCCACGCATTTTCGTGTTATACTCGAACAAATCTTTTATTTTTCCCAAACGGGTACGTTACTTATGGCAATAGACTTACCAAATATTCTATGGTGGTAGGTAGGTGGGAAAGGTGGATTACAGGCGTAAAGTAACGTTTTTTGTGCTATTAAATTGTAAACGTTTTGCTTCGACTCTTCTCTAGTGGAAATTGAGCCTTACGCTTTATGTTCGATATAAGATTTTTGTTTCTCACATTGAGGAGTACCATTCCTTTTTTTCAAGCCATTACAATTTTACTGTTGGAATACGGGTCTCCTCTCATATTGAGAGGGTTAGGGTCATAGCTCATTAGAGCCACCACCCGACCACCACCGCCTCGTCGTTCGGCGTCAACTCGTTGTCGACAGGTGGTCCATAGGTGGACGACGTGTTGTTACTTGTGAACGTCGCGAGATCAACCAGTGAACCTCGCGTGGCCAACGGTGAACGTCGCGTGGCTTACGAGTGGACATCGCTTGGTCCATGAATTTTCGATTAGTCTGTGTTATTATTGGCACTAGGTGTACACGTGTTTTTCGTAATGCCAAATTTTACAATAAAATAAAAAAAGTTGTCACTACTGTCACTGTTA